>PNEQ01090773.1:0-22550 GCA_003012365.1 Medauroidea extradentata
GACTTTAATCCAAACAGCCTGCTTAATACATTACCACGGGATAGCCACCGTACTTCAGTGTGAAATAAAAGATGTTTATGCAAGGCTCCTACCTCTTCACACAAGTTATTAAACAACCTACTTTGCAGCGGGCGACTTTTGATGTAGTTCACTATCTTGACAGCTTCATTTAAAACTTGCTGTAATTCATCTGGCATTTCCTTAGCTGCCAAAAAAAAGCAGTGGACCCAGCTTGCATTCGGTATAAATGATTTCAACCTGGCAATCAAGCCACTCTTCTTTCACGTAAGGGCCATTGCTCCATCACTACAAATTGAAACACATTTCTTCCAATCAAATTCAAAAGGTTCAGTTGCTTCGACAAACGCCTGATAAAGACTTTCACCTGTTGTATTATTCGGCAGAGGCTTACAAAACAAAATATTTTCCTGAATAGCATCACCGTAATCGTACCGGATGAAGCATAAAAACTGAGCACAGTTGGCAACATCTGTTGACTCATCCAACTGAATTGAAAAAAAAAAAAAGTACCGTCTTTTATTTGCTTCTTTAGCTTGTTCTGAACATCTTCAGCCATGTCACATATTCTTCTTGAAATAGTATCATTTGATAACGGGATTTTTTTCAATTTTTCAGCATCTTGAGGACTGATTATATTTGAAACCATATCAATTGCAGCAGGAAGAATTAATTCCTCAGCAATTGTATGGGGTTTCCCTTTTTTAGCAATCTTGAGTGCTACCTTGTATGAAGCTTTAAGAGCATTTTTATTAACATTAGCAAGATCTGTAATGTTTACCTGTTTACTTCGAAGGGATAACAGTTTTCTTTGGAAAAATTCCACTGGTTTGTCTTTCAAAGCAAAATGTTTAGTTTCAAGATGGCGTTTCATTTTCGAAGGCTTCATGCTTTCAGCTGACAACACTTCACTACACACCACACATTGAGGTTTGTTTGCCAGTTCAGTGAAACCGAATTGTATGTACGACTGGTCATACTTGCGGAATTTTGTCTTTCCGCACTCACTAGCACTAGCATCACTACTTGACGATGGTCTTTTCAAAAACTTATCCATTGCTACTTTTCCAACTGTATTTGCTCGCAATACTACTCACAAAGTACACACAGTGTTGAGTGATCGACTCAAGAAGCCAGACTGTCGTGTCGTCTGCCGGGCACCGGCTGGCAGAGAGTGCGCGCGCAAACAGCTGTGCCTGCAGTCTATTCTAGGCCCCATGAGTGATCATTTCTTTGTCCTTGTTCGTGCCACGAAGTGAGTTATTTTACCTTAAACCGCTCGACAGAGGGTTGCAGTAAGTGACAACAATTTGTATTTATTTTTACTAGTAACTAATAACTAGTTAATAGTATTTTTATGGATTAAACTTAGCCAATAGTGTTTTTTTTTCATTGTTGTTTATATTTCAAAATAGGGGGGTCGCCGAAATACTAGGTCTCAAAAGGGGGTCGCAGTGTCAAAAAGTTTGAGAACCCCTGGTGTAGTGTATTATGCGGAGCATCAATTTCACATGGAGTGGCAGATTCAAAAGTAGTACACAATGCTGCTTTGTTTGTTTTCCTCATTGACATTTGATCAAAAAGGGCTGGTGGCCGAGGAGCTAGCTCATACTTTAAGAGGTCAGCAAATTCCTCCTTTCCTTTTATAAGGACTATTCTAGCGAAAAGTTCCTCAGTGTTAACAATAACATTTTCCTCTCGTATAACTATGGTTTTGTTCATTGATGACAGAGGGTTGACTTTATCGCTACGCTTCAGTTTCAGTTCTGAAAACTTCTTCCCTACTAACTGTTGGAGAGATTTTATACCATTTTCGGCTGCTTTGTGGCAATTAATACTGTTGTCACCTACCAAACCTGTTGCAAGACTAACAAGTTCATCTGTGGGCCGTGTCATAAAAGGATTGTGAGCCTCTAGCCAACCTAACATGATTTTCATATCTTGAATATCTCGCTTCTTTCTGGTTTCCCACAACTCTACATGTTGTTCAGACGAAACTGTGTGAACTCCACAAAATTCTTCAATATTCCTGCAAATATCAGCACAAGATGGAAGAGTGTGAATCCACTGTGCTAGTGTATTTTCCGTAACACCTCTGCGTATCATACCTCCTGATACTTTCATGATTCTCATAAGATCTTGCTCGATAGCTAAATAAGGTGAGACTACGCACCAAAATTTATCACTACGGCGAATGGTAAAATAACCATTACAAGTCATAGCTTGAAATTCATTTTGTTCCATCCTTAAATGTAGGCTTTCCATTTCCTGTAAGTAAAGTCTTGCAGACTTCACGTAATGCAGGTGAGCAGCGGCATGCAAATAGGGCAACATTTTACGCACACTCTGTAAATGTAATGCCCAGTTTCCTGTTCTTTCTGCTCTAATAAAATCCTGGATAATCTCTACTTGCTTTAGGTATTGTATCCATAGCCTCCCTGTACTGTTTAAATCACTAGATTCTTTTTATAGTTTGTCAATGAGAAATGAATAGTTTTTTAGTAGTGTATTCCCTTGCAGTTGTTCTGGAGTAACTCTGCCAGTAATTAAATTGTCGTGTAGTTGACGCAGTTCATCTTTGTTGTCGATAACTAGTTCTTCATCACGAAGAAGTAGAGATGCAACAGCTGAATATGCTAGAAAGTGTGCTCTAACAGCACGCGAATATGCATGGCCAGACATCATGTGTACAACAGAGGCCTTAGCATAAACGGTTTCCCAGAGTTCTTGCAAGCCACTGCCTCCCATTATGTAACCAATCGCTCCCAAAAAAGACATTAATAGATGGAAACCACCAAGACGAATAACAACATTGGTTAGTTGTGAACATGATGATGCAATTTCAACAGCTTTAGCATATAAAGGCTGATCAAATGTTACGAAACAGGTTGTCTTACCCACAGTCCTGCATTGATCAGAGGCGAATACCTGTGCTGTAATTATAGCAGAAGGATTCCCAGCAGGTTTATTAATAAAGGGAAGGACTTTCACTTCACTTGTTTCAAATTGTACAGAAGAGTTCATGCTAGATTCCATGAATCCACTCCAATTTCCAACAGTTGGTGGATCTTGTGTGAAGTTTAGTAACCATAGAATGTCTAATGTTCTGTCATTTATACATTGCGCAATTTCAATGTCTCTGACAGTTATCATTTCCAAGCCATTCTTAGTAGGTTTACGATACTGAACGAGCTCTAACTCTCCTCTGGGACCAACCATTGACATCACTTTTGGTACATTTATTGTTGATCGGCATTAGGTATTCTGACATTTCTTTTGGCTTAGGAGTTGTTAACTGTATACCTCCCATGCAATGGAATGTGGAGTGACCATCTAGAGTGCGTATATTAATATCTGCATTGTCAAAAGCAAATTGGATAAACCCTTCAGAAGTAGAATTTTCTTTTATTGATGTTCTTGCAGCAAACTCGTACCTCTTCACTTCTTCGTATGTGGAAGAGAAACCAATACTACTTAAGAGATCAATTAGACTTTTGGACGCAAAGTGTCGATGCAGATTCACACCTAAATGAAGCAAAACAGGTGCTATGAAGGATCGTGGCCTAGCTGATGATATAATTGCTTGTGCAATAGCTTTTTGAGTTTTGAGCTCCGATTATTATGTCGAGAAAAATTAGAAGACTTGAAGGAATTAAACTCTGGTCATCATTGACATTTTTATTACATATACATGATCAGTATGATAGGCTTGACATGTTAGCTCATCGTGTATTATTTTCACTGCAGCAGTAACAACTCTTATACGATATTCTTCCGTATTTGTTCTACGTTCGCTGTACCATTTGTCCCATACTACCCTGTCAGTCTCTTCCCGAAAACATACAACTGATTCTTTTCCTTTTATTTCAGTAATGATGATATTGTAACCAAAATGATCCAATAGTTTTCTTTTCAAATGTTTTTTGTGGTACGCGCACCCCTGCTCTTCTTTATCACACAATGTCTCCATTTTTTCCTCCAACATTGACAGTGAAAACTGACAGTCTTAGTCATCTTCCATAAACTTGCACAATTTAAGAAACACGTCATGTCTTTCATTGTCAACAAGTTTCCCTGAACAGTCTTGTTTACGTCTTTTATATTGACGACAAAATGCAACGAAACAATCGCCATGATATCGCGCCTCAGCTGCAATGAGATCGATTTCATCCCCGACTCTCGACAATACAAGGTCACACAATTCATCTTTTTTTTTCAACAGCAACTTCTTTGATTGTATTTATAATTTCTTTTGTTCTGACATAATGTAAACCACCACGACGCCTTTCTTGAGGTTTTTTCTTCTCCTTGCAGTCATCCGCAATATCAGCACAAAACAAGCAGTGGGTTTTAAAATTAAACCTCTGCGCACCTGAACGTAGCGTCACACCGCTAGAGCCATTGGGCTCCTCACACTCGCTACCAACATTAGTCATTTCTCTCATTCGCTTCTTCAGGCTTGTAGCATGAGTATAGTCTTTACATTTCACATGTAACACTAAGGGGTCAACGTTCTGAAGCACCTCTTGTAAACCATCTTGGCGGATCAAACTTGCACTAACAATGTTATCTCTACCGGTTTTAACCACCACAGTTTCTTCCCCGTCTAGTTTTTTATCACACAGTATACAAATAACATCACTCATTTTGATGTACAGTAAGGGATTGCTTCATTGAACGTTCTCGGTTATTATTGTCAGAAGTCATACTGTATCTGAAACATATGCAACAAATGGAACAGATAAGTCAATAAGTGTGCATTATTTGGGTTAAATTAGCATGCTTTATGTTTCCAATAAAATTACATGCCACAGGATTTTTCAAATTATTAACTAATTAATGACAAGAGAATTACCACACACGTTACAACGATCTGTCAGCCATAATTTAATTCAAAGTAATGTTGTTCTCTTAATTTCCTTTATGTACCAAGCCATTGCTGGATTAATTTTCTACAGAAATTAATAAAAGCAGCTTATATTGCATTGTCGATTTTTCAAAGCTAAATTTATTTTTGTTATTCTTGGTACAGATCAGTTTTCATGTCGATACAGCTGTATACCAAGCAAGGCGTGCTAATATAATGGAGAGTTCTACTGTGCTACCATTTATGTTTATGCGTTTCCTAGGCGATCTCATATACAAAGTTAAACAACTATTACTAATTTTTAAAGTAAATCGTATCCCCTTTAATTTAAGTTATGCGAATTTCTTATGTAAAGACAGTGGTTAAAATATATGTCATATCTTATAAATATGATTTTTTTTGCTGCATGGCTATTTTTTTTAATGCCATTTTCAAAGGAATAAATTCAAGTATTTAAAATCGGAGTAGTGTTACTTAAAGGAAATTTTATTGTCTTTAATTTTAGTTAAGTGCATTTCTTGTGTAAAGGGAGTGGTTAAAAAGATATCAGCCATAATTTGTTTGAAAGATGATTTTTTTGTTATATAGCTATTTTTTATTAATGCATTTTTCAAAGGAATAAATCCAAGTATTTAAAATCGGAATAGTGTTTCTTAAAGGAAATTTTATTGGCTTTATTTTGTGTCATATTCCTTTTTGCAATATATGCAACCATTTAAGAGATAAAAAACAAAACATGCTCAAAAACGTATAATTGGCGGCCACTTTCCAAGATGGCGGGCGAAGCTCCAAGTGGATTTGCGGGGACTTTTAGTATATTATTTTTAAAGGTATTAGGGATGTCGGTACCAAATTTCAGCTTTATCCTAATTTTGTCTAGGTTAAAACCTAAAACTCCTGGGCTAATCGTGTCGTACCACAAAACGACACGAATATCACGTTCCCGGCGAACATTTTGGAAGCACTTGCCATAAATGGAATTACACATTAATTTTAAAAACGATTTCTCAAACACGTTCGCAGCCTGAGCACGTTTGTCAATGTTAAACCTAATGTAAGGCGCCATCGATGCACTCTGGTCAAAACGCAATACACGGTGAACAGACTGTAGAACAGCGCCATATACTAGGTAGTGCTTCAGTGTTTGTCAGTGTATAATATAATTCTTCTGTGGTTCTAAAGTAGGTAAAAGTTTCTCAGTCGTGCCGTTTGGCGGTACGCCAATGATTGGTGCAAGTGGCAGATCAGATAGCACCTTGTGATAATCCTCTGGGAACATCAAATCAACCTCCGCGAAAAAGCATGAGTCCCCTTGTGTATCGATGTTGGAGAAATCCCAATGAGAAAATTCATTTTCCAGAACCCACTGAAAATTAGCAAAAGGAAGCTTCGACATCATTGTATGACTGTACATACTGTTTATGTCAAAGTAGCAAATGTAGAATGACGGGAGGGAAGGGTCGTAGTCCTCGTCCATGTAAATATTGTTGGCAGTTGCGTGCCTTTTACTCACTGGAGTAATACCGCCTCGAACTTCGCGTTCAACAAAAATATATTTATCAGGGTCGGTGAAAAGCTCCAAGCTCACTTGTGTCTTTGATAAGAGACCGTCCCAGGCTAGAGCAGGAGCCGTGACATAAAATGCAGGGTCCACACCATATGCCTCTAAGCAAACCGTCCTGAAATTTTCAAAAACGTCTGCTAACAAACATGTATCTACGTGTAAATACTGCAAGGAATACTCCATTAAGCTACCACAGTTGGAACGCATTCCAGGCAGCCTGAGTGTGCATGTAATTGCTCTCGCTCACGCCCTCACCTCGCATTACATTGTAGAATGCGTCTCTAGGAGGCAGGGAAGTCTCACGTAGATTTTCCATAGACCGCAAGTGGTCGTATGAAAACACTTCCTTTATTTGCGCCAAATCAAATTGTGCATCGTCTGGAAACTGCGCACATGTGAGTTTGAGCTGGTGCGACACTAGATTACCAGCTAACGAGTCCAGCAACATGGTCATGAAATTAAAAGAATCTATAAACCTAAGTCGTACTGTGCGCATGCCTCCTTGTGTTGTGTTCCCATAGGGAATATGTTTTGTGATACACTTGTCACTCTCCATAGTGTTCCCAATGACTTTGATTTTGCCTGGGTTTTCCACAACTACGCTGCCGTCTGCCTGAGTGACACTGCGAGAGGCTAGCGGACGCATGAGAAGATGACCGTCATAATTTTGCATGTTGTGGAATACAGCTACAAGCTGATTTTTGCAAGTCGGAACCTTAAATTGCACTTTTGCGCGTGTCCTCTAAGTTCAGTCAGGTGGTCATGGTCAAGTACAATTTTGTCTGAAGCATTATGCAAGTCCTTCTTGCAAATGTGACATTCAGTCTGACCTGCGAGCCGGACCCTATCGGTCGCAGTCAGTGCCTTCTTACCTACATCTGCCTTGTAATTGTCACATACATATTTTGTCAGCTCGATAAGTTTAGCCACAAGGCGCTCCATACAATCCTCACCCACAAACGTATGCTACTCTGTTTTGCTAGCATCATAACTACACACTAACAAAATAGACGCAGTGTACGGTACGTGTTTATTCATAACTGTCATGCTAGAACCGCCATCTTGTGGCATATATGTAGCCATGGGCTGCAAAAAAGTTTCAGTGTCGCAATATGCTACAAAGTCCATTCTCTGCTGAGTAGAAAAGTTTGTGAATTCAAGCCACTTATCATCCTGGCTAGGAAATGTAGCACGTACAGTAGTAATGTTTACACTGTTCAGTGTGCAGTGAGGCTGTCTTCGCTCGAAAAATACTGAATACAGTACTCGCAAATCCAAATTTTTCCATGATGTTTAGACAACTGACTACCCACAAGGCGAGCTAGATTTTTAATAGTTACAACGTGTAAATGGGCTCTACATTCACTAGCACAAAGTGCCAAAACATTTACGTGGCGCTCTCTTCGTACAGGAGATATGTGAAAAGGAACTACACGAGTATCTGTCGCATTAGCAAACGTTTCGTCAATAATATTTGTGTCTTTGTCAACGCAAGCATACACATTAACACAAATATTATTCATCTCCTCGAAACGCAACACCTGATGTAGTGTTTTAAGGAAAGTCATACCAGTCATCTTAAATACTGTCCTAGGTTCAGGGTAAGAATTACGTCTCAACATTACTTGATACGGGATAGAAACCAGCGACTACGCTGAACAAAAAGCAGCCGTCGATAGGACAGTCTACATTGACACAAGCTTTCCTATTGCCAATAAACACAGGGAGTTTAGTGTGCGCAGCGCCTACTGTGAACGGCCAATACTGGGATATATGCACGTCCAGTTGTAGAAGTAACTTAAGGCCCAGCCACTACCGCGCCCAGCAAATTCCGTTATGTTGTTTTTAAGAGCGGGAATGAACTCTTCATCAAATGTTTCACCTGCATCTGAGGACTCGAGAAGCGCGCGTGATTTGGAAGAAACATGAAAAGTCTCAGTGACAGTATCCTCGGCCAACTCGCCTTTAATAAATTGGCCACTTCGAGACACGTAGACTTTAATGGGACGGTGTTGCCGCGAAAGTAAAGCCAGGAAGGGCTCTTTACACCTGATAAGAAACGTGTTCAAATCCACATCATTTTCAGCCAGATTATTACTATACGCGCGTCTACGAGCCTATTACCAAACGCTGTATCCAAGAGCGAGTGAGCGTAGATGGAGATAAGCGCTCATCTTTAGCAGCTGGCGAGGTCGACGCGTCACGAGACGTTCTGGCTCGCCAACATTCTGTACACAGACACGTTTTGCAGAGGAAGCCATATCCTTGTTTTACCAGATTTAAAAAATTGCAATAACGCAGAGAAAATAGTACCACTTTCGCCACAGTAATAACATTCACAATGTGTTTACATTACCTACATACATACATGCAATACATACTCAACACAATGCTAAATAAAAAATCACACCAGACATTATCTACATACATGCAATACATACACACAATGCTACAGAAATACATACATACAATCCCGCTCTCATACATTCAAACAGACATCTACGTACATATATACATACATGAAATACATACATACGTATGCTACAGACATACGTACATAGTCACTCTCTCATACATTCAAACAGACATATACATGCAATATGTACGCTACAGACATACACTACATTAAATCACTCTCATACATTCAAACAGACATACGTACATATACATGCACAATACATATGCTACAGACATACGTATATAAAATCACTCTCTCATACATTAAAACAGACATACGCTACAGACATATACATGCAATACATACAATACAGACATATGTACATACAATCACTCTCTCATACATTCAAACAGACATACGCTACTTGGAACCATACATATTGTTAATGTACTTACTGTTGAGAGTATGTGAGGGAGGTAGATGTAGCAGCTAGCGTTGTCAAAGACAGTGATACAGATCACGCAAGTTACACACTATTTAAAGATAATGTAGAACAGCTCTGTATGCTAGAAACACGAGGCTGAGAAGTGACTCATATTCGCCCTTCTGTTAACAGCAGCTGTGAGAGACTCTGTCCCCTTGTGCTGTTAGAAAACCAGAGGGGTGAATAAATTATAACTAGCGAGGGTGTCGTGTCACACAATAATCAGCTGTACATTGTAGTAATAAATCTGTCAAACCAACACGTGGCAAAACTATTAAAACATGTGTTGTTTTAATGGGTGATGCTATCCCCCGAAACACAAGGGTAAGTGAGTGACTCACTCCCTCTCCAGTTGCTTGCAAACCACAGGGTGGATAAATTATAACTAGCGAGGATGGCATGTCACATAATAATCAACTATACATTGTAGAGGTAATAAATCTGTCAAAACGCCATGCATCACAAACCATTAAAGTGGCACATGTCACTTTAATGGGTAAGGGGGTCGCTCCCTTCTGCACACAGCTGCACTGACTCAACTGTGAGAGAGAAAACTTTCCCGCAACTTGCAAATAATCAATAAAGTTAACTATTTTCTGGATGATGCAAGGACCTCTTTGAAATAAAACACGTATAATTTCTTTAAGCATTTATTGCAGTAAAGATTGCAGTACAGTACAAAGTATTTTGCGGAAACACTTATTAACAATTTTCTCAATAGCAAGTTCGTTTTTAGATTGACGCATTCTCTGAATACGGAGTTTCCTCTCAGCTCGTGATGGCATTGGAGATACACAACGCAACGTCATGCATGGTGAGTCGACATACGTGGGTGTTGCACACTCTGGGCTGTGAAGTACGATGGTAGCTTGCTCTGGGTTCAAGTTCTTGTAATGCTCTTAGACTGCATCCATGGTGCATAGAAAAAGCATCATTTCCAACATGTAGTACACGGGACACTTGTTAATGTCCGGACAGATGATAATATCGTGTCCGCACTCATCACCTAGAGGAAAGGCGGTTACCTTAATATGAAATGTTACGTCACAAGACTCAGTAAAGTGACGTAATATGCCAGAAGACCAGTAAGAATATTCGATGCTGTTTCTTCCTTTTTTAACGCTGACGTACGGGTTGCCTGGATGAAAGTTCATGATTCAATTCCCCCGTAGAAATGTAGTTGTAGGTTGGCGGCGAATTACGTCTCCAGTAACCGCCAAAGCTGCACTACGTTACTTGAAGTGAACAGCTCATAGTCTCGGCACCAACTAACGTTCAAGTTTTACAACACACGAAACAAGTAAGTGTAATGCACGTCGTAAGTGCGTAGCGAAACGTAATGTATTATAAATGCTGCAAGAGAAGCAGAAACATTTGCATTCAATTCCATTACCCTTCATTTTTCGCGTTTGCTATTTCACAACTCCATTCACAACATAACATATCAAATGTGTTATCTGCTTGACAATGTCTATGTATGTAACCGTCACAAACTTCGTACCAGTTGACTATCACGCCATTTTCAGATCGTATTATTTTTTAATCAATGCGGTGTTCAGAGTGATGTTCATGCAACACTTCGTTAAAACTGAGTTGTAGTAGGTTGTCGAACGTACAATGCAATTTTACGTCTGGACGTAAATGGTAGACAGGGCAGTCGGCTAGCTGGCACACAACACCTCCATAGCGTATACCTAAATACGTATCATAGTAATACATCTAATGTTCGCTGTAATTACACACGTGCATCTGCAGCGGTAAACCATAAGGTTTAAAACATACACGCCTATACCCAACCTGCACTGTCTCATAAGTTTGAGATAGGTCAAACAACACCGGCATAATGACTGACTTGAGGTAAGTTAAGTCAACGTATTAAATACAATTGTGTACCACGCACGTAAGTTCTCGGCATTTTGCTGCGCGTTTGAGAACGTATAATTGCCTCCATACATTTAACGTATTGTTTTAAATGACGGACAACCGTAAGCAAGCTGTAAGTCAATCACGTTATTCATACACAACTTTCATAGAATTCTCTCTGGGTCTATTCCTGCAACGTACACGGTAGAATTTCCTATGCATTGTTTGAGAAGATGCATCAAATGCGCGTAAGTAATGTTTCCTTCATTCCGCACAATCCCGTGGTAATTATGTATTAGCCACGCATTAGTGCGCTTTAATTTATCATTCAATTCGCTCCAGGGAAAGGGTGCTTTTACCGTGAAAGTAAGCAACATGCCTCGCGTTTGTGTTAAACAAATTTGTTTTACAATAAAGCCTGTACTGTCGTAAAAACCTTGCACGTTACAAAACATGTTCTCCATTTATAGTCACACAAGCAACTGAACTACGTCAATACTTTCACGAGTTTATCTCGTGCGTTATAAGAAATAAGTCTGTCATGTAATATAAGGGCAAAAGCTTATTGTTGTGGTGGAAAATTGATGTCAGTGGAAATTTCAATTCTCGAGTCAATAACATTAGAGTTTGTTTCGTTTTGTTTCGTCATGTCAAATACAAACAATGGAGCTTTGTTAACGTAGTCAGTTGGTGTCAATAAGGGGTAGGCATCTCGTCCGTAATAGGCAGCTTGAAAGTCCCTGTACATTTCGTAAACTATCAGAAATTCACCGTTTGTAAAATTAATGTTAAAATCAGAATACGGGTAACATACGCTGTTTAAATACAACTTGATGTTTTTATGTTGCAGTGGTCAAAAAGCGACCTGTCTCTAGTTACGCTGTTTTGTCTGTTACTTTGGAAACCTATGATAATGTATCTCAGTTTCTCAGCGGGGAAACTCGATTTAATATTACATACCACTTTCTGAGAGCTAGGTAAGGTGGGATAAGTTTCCAAACTTCACGAGCGAAATGCGACAGTAACGTCTTTGCCTCGCTCTACATGTTTAAGTAAACACACACACTCCCGGGTATTCACAGTCACGTGAGGCATCAACCATTCTACAGTTTTCAATTCTAGGTTGATGGCTTCCTCGCCATCTACTGCGCGATAAATTGCATTATCTGCCGCATTTGTCAGAAGTAATACCAGCTCCTGCTTTGCATTAAGAACAACGAATTTATAGTCTTCAGCGAAACCAAGTACCATTCTCAATGGTATTACTGCTTCGAATATTCCACCGGCGTTTATTCTCAATTTAAAATCATCTTTATCAGACCAGCCGGATGCTCTGTAAGCTTGTTTTTCGTACGTAGCTACACAAATGTAATTTTTTGTTGAAGTAATACCGAAATCTCGTGTCTGGTCAATTTCCACACCATTTAGTTCATAAGCTACATGATCAAACAACTGTAAAAGTCAGTTACGTACGATACCTGTGTTTACGGGAATAGTTCCGTCAGCTTTTTTAAACGTACCTCTCAGTCGTATGTGATATTTGCAAGGTAGTGCGTATATATCTTGATTATGTATACAAATCCTTATTTCTAACAGGAAAACAGACGGACCCGCCCTGAAGGGCTTGTATATATGCAACTCCATCGTTGTGATTTCAACGTCAAAGGTTACAGGCTGGTCGATATTAAGCACTCTGTCCATATTTGTTCATTGTATAACTTAAACTCTGTAAAAATTCCACACTTGACAGTGTTAACAGTATAGGTCTCCGTTGAGAACTGTTAGGTTTACGTCCAACTGTTCTATAACGCGTGTTTTAACACAGTCATGTGTTGTGGCACTTGTCTACTTTGTGGTTTAGAACTGTTGTTATGGAAATTAACCCCCATTCTGAATGTATTACAGTACGTCGATGTTGCTTTTATAGTTTGTTTACTTTCCTCAAGTGAAGACGTACAGTTATCTCTTCGTCGCGAAAATTCACCAATTTACCATTCTGGTCCGTAATACGCAAAATAATTTCATCCACGCAATTAACTATTACAGGCACGTAAATAAGTGTGTGAGGTCGTTCAATTATTTTGAAACCTGAAGGAACAGAGCATGTGAATTCGTGCACAGTGTTGGATGGTTTGTCGTTTAAATAGGAACCTCCCGCGATATTCAGATTAACTCTACAAATGTTTACTGGAAATATATTTACAGGATCTTGCGACTCGTGGAGCTGATTCGCCCGGTAAATTGTTGGTTTAGAACCTAACATTCTGCAAAATGATTCACATGCTCTAAAGTCTAACAAGACATTACTCATCATCCAACATTTCAAAATATTTTCATTTCCTTTTAGAAAAAACGTTGTGCCTTTAGGTGATGCAATCCTTAAATATTATTCAATGTTCGAAACTTCGTACGAGCCCGTGGGAATAATTATTTCGTGTTGATCATCACCTGTATGATACACAAATCTGTTGTTTCCAAGATCGATATTCGGTATCGAAATATAACTAACGAGGCTAACCAGACATACTTGCCATTCACCGGTCAAGTCTAGAGGTGGAAAATACATAGCCTTCAATTCCGAGGATTTACCTGTCAACAGTAAAGTTAGCGACATTATTACTGGTCTCTGTCCGGTCGTTGCTTTTATAAGCGCGCGAGAAATTTAAGACACAAGTGTCCGCAGTTCCACGTGTTTGGTAACTGATCGCTCAAGAAATTATACGTTACTTTGCTTCCCCTCAAGTAAGCGCGAACCTCTTTTAGCAGTCGCAAATCACCGAAGCTATCATAATACTGCACGGTATAGTTATTTTTGCTAAAACACACCCAGTGTGTTCAGTCGCCATTTATGTCGTCCAAATTAATTACTACGTTTTCGCGTGCATGTGGATTTCGAGGAAGAGCGTTTCTCATGTACACGCCTCGAAAATACAGTATGCACAATTTTTTAGCATAGTAATGCAAGTCTCTATCGGTTAGCGCACATTGCGGTAAACTTTTTAATATTTTCACTTTATGCGCTTCTTTTTCTTTAGACTTCCTCCCTGAATGTATTGACGGAGATAAAGTCCTGCCCCGTTTTTTGCCTTCGAGTTTAAAGCTTCCATTTTAGCATTGTGATGCAAAAGTTCACCTAAACATTTTTCATTAGCATTTTTGGCCATGACGGTTTTCGCGATAGCGCTGGCCTCTCCCACTAGGCTACCCAATGCAGCCAACGCCGGAAATAATAATGGAATGATACCACCTTTCTTATGCTTTGCTATGCCATGTTTTCTTTTTTTTTTTTATATTTCCAGAACCTGTTTTTACTTTAGCCTTCATAATTGTCGATACGAGCCAAGAGGCTGCTTTCTCACCGAGTCTGGTCTGCGTAGATTTCGCTATTTATTCTGCTCAGGTTACCAACTCGCGATCTGCTGCGAGACGTTCTTTAAGATCGTTGCTGTTAAAATATTCTATATTGTGTTGTTTGCAAGCCGCGTCTAAACGATTAACAGACTTATCCCCGCGCGCTTATCTTGTAGCGAGACGCGTACCTGGTCCGCAATAATTATATAATGGTATATGAGCTTCGAAGGGCAAATTGTTAATTATCTTATTAAGTAGACCACGTCTTTTTTTTTAATTTTACGTGCACAAGACATAGTTTAACACTGAAAAACTATATATATATATAGCGATGCTTATATACGGTTTAGCTCAGTAATAATGAAGATAATAAAACAAGAACATAAATTGCCTATAGTCATTTCAAAGGCCGACGAAGTTCACAATACAGCGGGTTTACACGGACCACTATTTTCACACACAATTAGGGAGGGTGTGTCCGGCGCTTTTTCTTGTGGTAAAACGAGTCTGATGCTGAGTTTACTTGAACAACCTAATGGTTTGAAATTAGTGAACGTTTGTGTTTTCAAAAACACTACATCAAGAGAAATACAAGCGTTTGGAGGAAATTATAAACTCTATTGAGGGAATGAAATATTTTTCCTACAGCGACAAGGAAAAAATTGTGCCGCTCAAAGATGTCTTAGCTAATTCTATATTCGTGTTTGATGACGTGTGGACCAAACCGCAAAGCGAGATTAAAAAATACTTCAGTTTAGGAAGACACTATAACGTAAACTGTTTTTATTTAAGCCAGAGCTATGCTCGTATACCAAAACACAACTTAAGGGATAATTTTAACATCAATAGTATTGTTTAAGATGGACGATTTTATACGACACGCCTACAACGATCACGTGTCTACAGATGAGTCTTAACAAGTTTAAAGAAATTCGCGCATACTGTTGGCGTGACAAGTGTGGATTTCTAGTAATAGTCAACGACTTTCCCATACATAACGAGAGGTTTAGGGAGGGGTTTGACAAATATATTTCAGTCGAGCAAGAATGAATTTCTCAATTTCTAAGTTCGGTCATAATACTTTGAAGAGGACAGGTGACTGTATATCACAGGACGGTAATGATTTGTACAGCCTTAACAGTCGTATACTGCATGATGTTGGAAACCCGGTTCAAAGTACCGATGCTGCAAACAAGAATTATGTCGCTCACATTAATACTATCACAATGAATGTTGTACGGTCAACTATTAATGACTTGGAAAAACTGTTAACTGGTGCAGGAAAATATAATTGCTTTGTCTAGAGCGATTGAAAACAGTTTGGCGCATATACTGAGTGTATTACAAACCAATAACGAGAGTATCATACGTGAAATGAACCATTCTCTCGACACAAATTTCAAATGTTGCACGAACGTATAACACCGCGACTTGCAGAAATTTCGAATGTTAAAGCTACCATTGATGAAATGGGAGCATATTTATTGAGGAATATAAAAGCGAAACTCAGAATTTTAAATAAAAAAGTTGAGTATACGCATTCTAAAATACTAAGTATTGAGCAGAAGTTCGGAATATTGGACGCCGGTGTTGTGTCCGTGGGAACATAATACGAACATAGACTAATAACAATATGTACAACATTAGTTCGTTATCTATATAAGTAAAAAAAGTTAGTCGGATTCTCATTATCATGTCGGCTCTTGCAGAACAGCTGCGCGATACTATACTAGTGGTCAAAAGTAAATATTTGCGAGCTAAAAAAGCACGACTCGGGCAAGATTTTATAAATGAAAAAAATTTTAAACCGGTTACATCGCGACTCGATTCCTTGAAACCAACTGCGCCGGATATCGAACCCAAGACCGTGAAGTATAAGAAAACAAAACTCTTGAACTCAGCGACACTACTGTAAAATATCTCACATTGAAAGGACGCGATGCAGGGCGCGACACTACCTGTGGTGTAATCAAACACAGAACGAAATTATATTTAGGTACTCAGGAATTAGAATTTCTACCTGGAGACCGACTAAAAGTAGGAGCGGAAACAGTGAATGTTTCCCAGGGTTTGTATGAATTACTTTTCAAAAAATACCCTAACACTTAGTCGAATGATGAATTAGAATTATATAAATATCTGGTACAAATTACTAATGCGCAATACGTGGACAATGACACAACTACTGACGAGTATAAGGATATGAATCATCCCAAGTTCCCACTAATAAGTCGCAGATACTCTATCGTGGAAGGACATGGTTTAAATAGAGCGATAAAGAAACTAATTATGTATACTATAATAATCCTAATGAGTTAATAACTCGCCTGCGGTTACTAATTGCGTCTCAAGAAGCCAGTAACAAGTCATCAGGCGGAAATTATATCGATACTGGAGGAACTGACAGAGGATGGTTACTTATGATACTTATAAAATAAGTAAAATATGAATATTGTGGCTGTTGTGGACGCATTGCACGCTCCGCATCGCATTAATTACCCCAGCCGGAAAATAATTACATTTGGTCTGAATGATTTGTTTCAAATTGACTTGACGGATTTTAGTGCATTTTCCAAAGATAATAAAGGTTACAAGTTTATTCTTGTGGTGATAAATGCGTACTCAAAGTATCTGTATACAATTCCATTAAAAACAAACAGGCCAAGACCGTTGCAAATGCGATGAATAAAGTGTTGCAGAAACAAGTGGTTAATAGCATACAGTCTGACCGAGGAGGAATTTATAAATTCGCCCTTTAAGACATTTCTAACAATGAAAAGAAGTGTGCGATTGTAGAACAAGTGATTAGAACGCTTTAGGGGCTGCTGTACAACAAATTCACCGCCAGAGGATCACACAAGTGGATACATATTTTACCTCAAATAACACAGTTTTACAACTCAAAATTTCATCGTACAATAGGAATGGCTCGTAAAGACGTGAATGATAATTCGCTTCTGAATACTGTATACAGAACTCTTAAAACAGCTGATCCTATTCGTCCAAGGTTCAAAATTGGCGATAGTGTGTGTATTTTCGAATTTAAGACGTGTTTTTGATAAGGGCTTTAATGTACAATGGATCTATGAAATATTCAAATTTATTGGTGTTAAAAAAACTAACCCTAGAACTTTTATTTTGGAAGATTCTAGCGGTTCGCCTATCCAGGGCTCGTTCTATGCATTCGAATTACAACTCGCAAAGTTTCCAGACACTTACCTAGTGGAGAAAATTGTGCGAACTGCAGGCGACAAGACTTAAGTAAAATGGCAAGGGTTTCCAACTAGTCGGAATTCGTGGGTTTCAAGAAATATTATTTCGCCTCTGAAAAAATAAACTGATTGTATGCGGGTCTAATTAATACTGCGTCTCTCCCCCTCCTGACTCCCGCCCTCCATCCTAGGGGCGTGCGGTGACTCACTCCCTCCTTCACAGCGGGACGTCCGCCTGGGAAACTTGTTGCGTGCTGTGGCTCCCGACCCCTCCACCGCGCGCGTATCTATCCGACACAAAGCCCGGCTGAATGCAAGTTTCGGTCGATCTAACACACTTAATAGGGGTCTCGTGAAGATGATAGATATCTTAGCGCATATAATGGTTTGTTTCCCACACACACTGCAAGTGTTGGGATAGCTTGCTTCTCACATTGAATGAGTGACGGACCCACATGCTGGGACAGTTTTATTAGCGCGTTCCTTAATTACAACCACACTCTGTGTTAGTGGAAGACGCGTATCTGTGATGCTAACAGCGGTACTGTCCTTTGGTTTCTCATTTACCCAAAATTGCCCGCATCCCTGAGTGTGTGAATATATTTTTTCGATGTCGCCCCCGATGCCGCAACCGCCGCCGCCGCCACATAATTCTCGGCGGGAGGAGAGACATCGTGGAAGAAGATTGAAACGTCGGTGTTTTGTGCGTTGGCTTCATTTCACTGCCAATGGAAAGCGACGACGACGAATTTTAATGTGTGTCCATTTTTTAACGTGTTTAATGTAACTTTTTAAAAATATATAGTGTTCAAACATCATTCTTCTTTTATTGGTGCGTAACTATGCATTACAAGTGATATTTTGGTGTGTTGTTAAACTGTATTTAATACAGTTTATTAAAATATTTATGTTAAATTGTATTTAAAAAATACTGTTTAATAATCATATTTTTTTCTCTGAGCACATACAATAAATATTTCATCTTTTTATGTTGTATTCAACTGTATTTAATACAGTTTAATAAAATGTGTTTGAAATATGTTTATTAAACAGTATTTTTTAAAAATACCATTTAACAATCATATTTGTTTTCTCTGAGCACATATACACCTGTTAGTTGTTGCGAAGGCAACCAGCAATACCAAGTATAATTTATACAAAGTGTAGTTTGACAAGGAAATCTAGCAATGAAAGTTATTGTATTTTATTTATTTATTTCATAATATAATGCAATAATCAACCTTTGAAGAGAAACTGCTGCTGAGAAGATTGATATAAATTTACATAACCACATATACCATACAAATAATAGCATACATTTACACATGAGTTGAAACAGTAATGACCTTTCTCTCTTAACATAGTCTCTTAGAACATGAGTCTGTCAATACAAAACTTGCGCAATGCTTGTACTTTGCATTCAGTACAGAGATACCTTTTGAAACACTTGTGAAGCTTAAGTTGATACATGTCTGTAAGTTTGCGAAAACTAATATATTGAAATTGTTCTTTCACGTCTACAATTCTAAAAACAGGTTCACATATACTTTGCAAAATCTTTGCCTGGGTACGACCCAAAACATATACTGTAATGTCTTAAAATAATACATTGTCTATAACTTTACCGAGAGATTCGTAACAAATAGTACCAGCACTCCACTTAATGTCGTGAATTTCGTATGTTTGCATTCTGAACTTTTTCTGGGTATTTGAGTCTAACACTGTCCAGTCTCAGGGAGGTTGAAATGAAAAAATACTCGTTGAGTAATCTGTATCAACATTACTTATGCCAATTTCTTTAATAATAAAAGGATTGGGATAGTTATCGAATCCTTGAATGCAAGCAAACATTTTCTCGACACAGAATGATACACCTTACGGATGCAAAAAAAATTTTCTCGTCACAGAATTAAACACAGGACGTCTTGTACTCACAGAGATAGTATGCAGATACTTGGATCGCAGGGTGTCTTGTATACAAGCTCGATGGGTAGTGTTGTTGTATGACTATAGCCGGTGCAGGACTCGAACCACTGGTACGTAGTCTGGTGTTCGTATCTTCTTAACTCAAAGCTGACCTTGTCGTCAACTCGGGTAGGCCACACGTCTGCTAACTCGTCTTCTATGCTCAAGTAGTCCACTGATGTTGGAAGATTGGAGATTAGTGTTAGGTTGGCGATCGGACAGCGTGAACTCCCGCAACCCTCATTTTTTTAAAACAGTTGTTAAAATTCCAGTAACCGAACAAATGACGTTCTCCGTTGCAGGTATGAAGTTGGTTGTCGCCAATATGCGGTTTATAAGTTACCCAACGGTGACCGATTTCTATATATTCGTATTTATCAGTTTTATCTGGTCTAAATTTAACTAGATTGAAATTTGAAAATTTTTTACTCATAACAGCGGGAGTGTTGTCTCACCAGAGTCGCAGAGCAAACTGACGAGAGATGTCACTTACTTGTTACTAGTATGATGTGATGATGATGCCATCTTGAGTGGAGGGAAAGGAGGGAGAAGAGCCACCCTACTTCTTACTTGCTACGGCTGCTGTTGCTTCGCTCAAGTCCAGTGGGAGGTTGACGAGATGGTAAAGTACAACCTCCTCTCTTGTAGTCGGTAGTGGTGTCGTAGGTGTCATGGCGGCAACAGCGCAAGGACTACCACAGCAATAAATATATTCTTGGCAATGATCATACATGCCCGGATAATGGGCTAGTAGCCAGTGTCCATTTTCATCACAAGTTTCGGTGCATGACCTCGCCCTGATGTTTGAGTCTATTTCAGGCAAAGTAAACATAACTGAGTGGTATCCGTGGGTGACGCACACGTATGTATCTGCTGGGTTAAATAGCAGCGACATAATGGTAACTAAATGCTTGAAAAGCAAGCAACACTGTCTTATATAGGAAGAAATCTAGGGGGAGGGGAGACATTGAGTGGTAAGAATGGAGGAGAGGCAGGGTTTTATACTAGTAAAGCCTGTCTCCCCTCTTAATTCGAGTAGTGACAGTGCTGGAAGAAGGTTATGCTGCTGGAGCTGTTGTTGGAGGGGGTAAACCTCAGGACAGGAGGGTCATATGTGTTGCACTCTCTCTCTCTCTCTAGCGCCATCTTGAAGACATCTTCAAGATGTCTCAAGGATCTGCTATACGTCTTGAAGTCTTCTTAAGTAGATGAGATAGATGTCTCAAGGAGATGCTATGCATCTTGAGATATGTGTTAGGATTGTGGGAGTTGTAGATGACTCAAAGAGATGCTATTCATCTTGAGGTATGTCTTAGGAGTGTGGGACAAGTATGTGATAAGCCTTATTTTTTCTTGAAGATTTCTTGAAGATTTCTTCAAGATTTCTTCAAGATGCTATGCATCTTGTAGACTCCTCCACCCCTCGCCTACACACAATCAATACCCACATGGTGCTTAGACACAATTTGTACCAAAAGGGTCGCCAACCCCTCTGTATACTAACTCCTCAGCACCCCCTCGCCTACATACATACACCCCTCACCCATATACAGGGTTTTATACTAGTAGTGAGTGTGATGGAAGAAGGTTGTGTTGCGGATGGAACTGTTGTTGGAGGTAAGTGTTGGAAGGTGTATCACAAGCCCGTTATACACAGGGGGGATATATGTGTTGCACACACACACTCTCTAGCATTATCTTGTAGACATCTTCAAGATGGCTTGAAGATGTCTCAAGGATCTGCTATACGTCTTGCAGTCTTCTTATGGAGATGGGGTAGATGTCTCAACGAGATGCTATGCATATTGAGATATGTCTCCAAAGAGATGTTATGCATCTCGAGATATGTCTTACACATATTAGGAGTTGTAGAAGCCACAAGGAGATCGGACAAGTATGTGATAAGCCTTATTTTTTCTTGAATATTTCTTGAAGATGTCTTCAAGATGCTATGCATCTTGTAGACTCCTCCAGTCCTCCCCACAACCCTAATAACAAACAATACCCACATGGCGCTTAGACACAATCTTTCCTCCAAAATGGTCCATTCTTGAAGATTTCTTCAAGATGTCTTCAAGATGCTATGCATCTTGTAGACTCCTCCATCCCTCGCCTACACACAATCAATACCCACATGGCGTTTAGACACAACTTGTACCAAAAGGGTCGCCAACCCCTCTGTACACTGCCTCCTCTGCACCCCTCGCCTACATACACACAATCAATACCCACATACAGGGCGGGGCTTAAGCTCTCAGCCAATCACAGACCTCATGGCACTTAGGTACTATTCGTACCAAAAGACTCCTACAACCAATCAGAGCGCAGGTCATGCTACCCTAGACAACGTTTTGGTCAAACAGAGGTCTAGCACCACCAAGGGGAGGGGGCGGTCATGTTATTCAAATGCAGGTTATGCCGATCTTGCTCCCTGTTGAGTCAGAACGCTCATGCAGTCACTACTTCCTATTACTATTAAATGAATCGCGAAGTTCCTGGTGATAACTCTGTAATGTGCAATTCGTGCAATGTTAATTTTTCTTTAAGCAACATGGGCCGGTGTTCCGTTATGAGCCACATTGAAGGCAGAAAACCCTAAGTAGGCTGGGAGTTTAAACTGTGAAGATAAGCCTAGATGCTTTTTTCAAATCTGTACATGTGAAACAATGTTTCCAGATTAGCGTCACAGCAAAGAAACTTCAGTTACAGCGAGATAAGATGGAATTTTATATCACATTTGGTTTTGCGAAGTATTACATGGATGAAATGAGTTAAATGGTAAAGGGGAAGAAAGTTTAGCCTAGTTTGTTTCGACGAATCATTGAACA
>PNEQ01090774.1:0-22550 GCA_003012365.1 Medauroidea extradentata
TTATGACTAAGTATTTTGATCGTTTCCTTCAAATACTGTTAAAACTTAAAAGTCTTAACTTTGAGGAAAATTACTGTAATAACTAATAATATGTTAGATTTAATGTTAAACATCTTTTTTGCATTGAATTTTTAATGACAAGTATTTTTAAGTCACACATTTGCACAAAAATGCTATCTACTACTATATTTTTCAATTTAAAATTAAAAAACATTTATAAGAAGTAAAAAAACCACCAATTTTATTCTTTGTGAAGAAAGTACATGTCTTTGCAACCATTTTGAACATCAGAAACTTTGGGTTCCATCTGCCCACATTTTGAAAATCAAGATTTTCTAAACATCCATTTTCCACATAAAAAAATCAATACTCAAATGCTTAATTTTTTTTTTTTTGTAATTTGTAGTATATCTTAAGAAATGGGGTATTTTTTTTTTCTGAAATCCTTATAGATTCCTTGACATTTGTGAATAATTTCAAAGACATCTTATTATTTATAGTGGAGAAACAAAATAAAATGTGAGTACATGTGACTTACATTGAGTCCCTCGTGAGAAATTGAAAACACAGATATCATCAAATTTAAAAAATCTTTAAAATGTAAAATATTAGAGATACAATTGAAATATTTCAGGGGGTTTCTGTTAACAATAAAGGGAATTAATAGAAAAAGTTTCATTAAAATCTAAAGTGGTGGGTGACATGACCTCGTTGAGTTGGCATGGAATGACCCGAAAATTAATGTTTAATTCTGCGATTTCCACGTAAGCCTGTAACTTCAAATAGTAGTTACAGTTTGGTGCTTCATACCATCTTCCATAAATAACTAATAAACGCCGCGCAAAAATTATGCTAGTAGTAATTACAAACAGTTTGTTTTTATCATATAAAAATATTATTGTACGTACGTATGGTTCACAATAAGAGAAAATTACTTTTCTTTCAAGTTCGCAACGTTATAAACACGTGCATAATGCATCTTTCCAACGTCAAAATTTCGTCGCATCACATAGTATTTATACGTCATAGTCATTACAACAGCGGAAAAATATTTTTAGTTTCAAAGTTACAAATTCAGCTTCCAAGAACACAGAAAAGAGGTGACTTGGATAAGAAACAACACACTTCATGCTTAAAAACACCAAACAACACACACATCGCCATCCACAGATTGGCTGTTAGCTATAAAATACCCAGTAAGAAATCGGGAACAAAATACATACCGAATTTTGTTATTGGTTCCTGTAGTGTTCATTGTGAACAACTGCTAAATCCACAGTAAAAACTGATTTGACTAATGTTTATGCACAATAGCAGAGAGAAACAACACTGTAAAAAACATTTCATGTTGAAATGCTTGCGCACAACATATTTGTCCACAATTCATTTGTAAATAACGACAGAAATGTACACATAACATTGTCAAACGTTCCGAAATCCAAAAAATTTTCTTGTCCTCCATAAATATGTAAAACGTATGTACTTTCCTAACATTTTACAGACAATCCGTAAAAGTTTGCAAGTATGAGTTCAACAATACTACCATTATCTGAATTATTGTCAGGATATGCCTAAATGATCAGGAAAGAAGTTGAAGGCTAGACAGGAGTTTACTTGTTCAAAAGGCACTGGAGACAGGGGTGTACTGGATACAGAGGGAAGGAAGTCTCCGCTGCCATTCTATGTGGCACAACACTCAACGTCCACACAATAGTTTGGCTGGCCTTGTAGTTACCCACCGGTCACTCATTCCTTCTCACCCCTTTCGTCTACCCCGACTCCCATCACAGCCCCATCCTCACCCATTGCCCACCCTCCGGCGAAATTCAGTACCTCAGCACCTACGTACTCTCATATTCGGGTATCAACACCTCCATTGTTACATCTTCCTCCCTTCCACCTTTGGCTTCACCTGCTACAGAAACACAGCTTCCACTGCAGCACTAGTTTCCCAGACTGCACTCACAGCAAGGTGGAGAGAGTCCGACGAGGGAGATGGTGGACATCGTTCCGCAAAATTAAGTTTTAATATTTTGAATACAATTGGGGGTAGTGAACGTTAACTTAATTAGCTAAGCCACTATTTAAATAATTTTCAAATAAATCTTGCCAAGTCTAGACTGAGGAAGTAAATAATTTCAACATTATAAGTTCCCAGTTTCTCAAGTATGTTTTCAAAAAAACTACAGACACTGCTAAAGCTGATCTCAAGGAACTTTAGCACAGTTTGTGGTTGAGACCACCGTCCCTTATGTACATTTCTTAGTCCTAGAAAACATACCTGAGCACAGGAATATTTGTCAAATGAACTACAAAGCTGTACAAAGAGTGTACAAAGAATTTTAAAATGGCGAATCCAGTGAATAACAAAAACCTAGTCAACGAAAGCGAACATATTAAAATTCTTAAGCACATAAACAATTATATACACACATACATGTATGTATACGTCACAGATTGAATAACAAATTTTTCACAGTACTTCAAATGTATAGAGCATAAATTTATTTCCAAAACACAAAAATTTATCATGTGATGAAATAAACTGTTGATATTCCTGTTTGCCAACATGATTTGAAAGAGCAGTAATTATCCTGGCATTAAAAGACTTAACATTTTGAATATATTATAACGGGGCTTTGTTCTGGTTCTCAGGTTAGTATGGTGCTGCTGCTGTACCTGTGGTGTTCATGCTGCGACGACGTAACTCTCTTCCGTTGCTATTGTATGTAGTTGCAGAGATGCCAACCATTTACCAAAGCTTTCAGTCGTAATTTTGTGAAAAATCTGTATTTTTCAGTAGTTTTCCATAGTCAACGTATTATCTTAACCCCTTGCTACAAAGACTGTAAAGTAGCCATATAGAAAAACTGCAACTCTACCATAAGAAATTGACAGGTTTCTATCCCTCTTACTGAGGCTCAGCAGCAGTACGGTGTGTTGTTGCATGCGACACTCAAAAGTGTGTGTTTAATTTTTAGTGTTATTTCTTAGGGCGATTCTAGCATGGCCTTTAAATGTGTAGGCCCATATACAATCACATTACCTGTTCGTCGGTAACTTCGGCATTTGTTGGAAAATATAGCATCACTAAATTATAATATATTTTATCCTCGAAATTTCTAACTTCGAAAATGCTTGACGTGTTTTTAACGTAAATATGTATTGACGGCGGCATCTTTGCTACCGTGTTTACACTGAAGTCACAATAGCACGATTCACACAACATGTGTTGTTGAGATACACTTAAACGTGTCTACATCTGTGAATATTCGGAACGATATTTCTCAACAATCATCTGTTTCAAACTCGTACTTGAATTTTAACATTCACATTAACATACTTTCGTTAAACTACGACAACACGGATAAGTGTTTCCAATACGGCCGATCAGCGGGAGAAGCAACAATATCCACGCATGACTCAATTCAATTGCATGAGTCAACATCAACAACTAATCGATAAGTTGGAAGTCAGCGGTCTCACCCGAAACAATATGAACAATTGATTGTATGAGATACATATGAGAATCTTCTGACACGTGATGCGCAAAGCGTAAATAAACTAGTTTGTAAATACACTACCATCACCAAAATGTGATTTCGGCAAACTAAAAAGACGCGAAGCTAAACAATGTTTGTGTGCCGGAGCGTGGGAAAGGAAATAATGCATCATACGATCCACACAGCTAAGAATCAAAATACACGCATACACAATGGAACATGCCTGTTTATTTACAGTCGGGCAGAAGCTAATAAATCCGTAGTTTATCAACAGAACCCGTACTTCCATTATAAACCATCATAATTCGTATCAACTACGGATTATCTGTAATAGTTGGCAGGCAGAATGACAATGAAAACAAAGGTTGCTGATGTACAGGTGGTGCCTATGATACTGATGCCCGGAAAGCAGTGGGGTTAATCAGCAATGAATGAATAAATAAAAAAATAACATTGGCATTTAACTTTTATTTAACCCCTCTTTTGAAGAACTTTACAAAACAAGGGCAATTAATATAGTGAGTGCTCGCCCAGGGTTACTTAAGGTGGATTTTTCTATCTACAACCTACGACTTGCTGCTTACATTCAGTAGTAATACTGGGCCCGGCGTCTTATCTACCTTAGTTCTGATTATGCGGTCATAGGTGCCTACTTCTGGTTACGTAAATATAAAAATAAAAAAAGCAGCATGCAAACAAAAGCCCTTCTACTAACGAATCTGCCCTCTAGGCTTCACAGCCCCTCTTCAGCCTCTCACACGTCCTTTTGCTCCCGCCATGACGCCCCAACTAACAAAACACTCAGCCGGCCATCTTCCAGCGACCATCTTCAAGCTCTGATGTACGTTGACAAACTTCTCCCAGGCGAACACTCAAGACTTACTCAGCCGAGTGACGGAGTGATGCAACAGGACCCAAGTTGATTGAAAAGCTGGTCAGTTGACATTTATAACAGAAAAAAAGTATGTAACATAGTTACTGACAAATTTGTGAAGCGTTTTATTCCACAATACCGGGTAAATATTTATTAGTTTATAAAGTGGGGATATGCTACGTCATGAATCTGTCGCAGATCACCACCTTTTCAGAGCTCTGTTGCGCACGACACTACCACCCACGAAAATGGCCTAACGACATGCTGCTCTCGCTGCATTCCAGCACGCCACTTACGTGGCTCCAAGTGTCTGAACTCTAACCTGCCTGCCAGATAAATCCCATTCCTGACAAGGTGAGCTCAGAGTCTACTTGAAATTTTCAAAATCTTAATGAAGCAAAATATAAGAAAAAGTTACTTCAAAAAATTGCATGAAACTAAATTAGCTTTAAAATTAATCCAAACAAGATATAAATCAGATAAAATTGACACATAAACTTTGCTACTTTTATCTTGCTTTAACTGTTAAACTCTAAATTTTGAATAAAATTCTACTGTTAGTTTCCCTACTAGCATCCTCAATTAATATCTTGGATCCTGCCGTTTACATCCTTATACTTGGTTAAGTTGGCCTACTTAAATTGTTATAAACAAAAAAAAAAAAATCTTAAGAGAAAAGAAAAAAAATTAAATTACTATATGCTAAGAGACCAAGTATGGGCTACGTGGCAGTGCACGACACAATATATTATTGCAGATGTAGGAGTAAAGAGCATAAAAAAGGATGGGGAAAAATAATAAACTTCAAAAAAACATTATTTATTAAAAAACCAATGATATAGTTTTTCTCTAATAAAAAATTAAGCTTTTAGTTTGCTATTATATTACAGCAACAGCATACAAAAGAACTTATTATATGTCATGGCGTAGATCAGTAGGTAAAGCAAAGGACAGTTGCTCCTTAAAGTTTTGATTACAATGTTTCCGACCACTCATAAATTTTCCCTATGCGTATCTATTTTTTTAAACTACATAAAAATGGTATATGAATATAATTTTGCTAATCAAAAAATTTTATCTATATAATTACCTAAAATAATGTGAAAGCATTGCAAATTGGATAAGGTACAACCACACTTATGTGTGCATTTACATGTGTTTATGAATTTCAATAAATTATATTAAATTCAAGTATAATTACTTTAATGCAATTAATATTATAATGAAGAAATACTACAGTACAGCCCCAAATTTATGAGGCTTCACAGTGCCAGATTATGACATATAATCGATGTCTCGTAAAATCGGGAACTTGTAAAATGGGAGTTAGGCCTAACAGTGCTCAAGAATGAACTCGTAAAATATAGAGGGCTCGTATAATCCGGATTCTACTTTATATATGTGTGTGCGTACACAGATATGTGTGTGTATGTATATAAAATTATTTAAGACTGTTGGGATTGAACCATCATTGGAAGAGTACAGGGAGAGAGAACGGTAACCTACACTTTTTTTTTAAATTCAGTTTCGTGCAGGAACACAGTGGTAATCTCATATAGTACATTCCGATACAAGATATTAGCTGCCCCGTTGTGGCTTCGTCCACGTGTACTATACAAAGAGTAACTAACTTTTAATTACGTATTAATTGATAGTGTTACTATATTCTCTGTATGTCTTTAATTTGCAAATTACCTTAAATTGATTTGTATATATTTACCTATGCAATCTTGAAAGAAAAGAGCATTGTATCCTGATAGGTATTTACGTAAGCTTCATTTTAAAGCAAAAACCATCTCGATATCTCAAATGGTTCAGGAGATACGGATCATAATTGAAAACACTTGTCCTTTTTTATCAACTTTCAAGAACAAATTTTGAAAAATCCTAAAACTACTTTCCGACATTTACATGAGCACCATTCTGATGCAAAGTTCACCACAATATCTTACGTGGTTTAAGAGAAATACAGGATTTAATAAAAACACACTTAACTGCTTTTCACCCCCTTCATTTCAGACTTACGAAAAACCAAACAATTATGAAATATGCATTTGCTTAGGCAATTTTTTGAAGTAAAAATATTAACAATTATCATCAGGTTCTAGAGCTATCGAGAATTTCAAGAAAAAACATTTTGCCCCTTTTCACCCCTTCAATTTTCGATTTTCGAAAAATCCTCCCTTAGTAGGTGCCTACGCCATGAGGTAGAAAATTTCATATTTCTAGGTCCAACGGTTTGGGCTGTGCGTTGATGAGTGAATGAATGAGTGGGGCACTTAATTTTATATATAGAGACTGACTAGCTGTCCCGTTGCGGCTTCGCCTATGTACACTATAGAAAAATGTAACTAACTTTTAATTACGTATTAATTGATGGTGTTACAATATCTCTCTATATCTTTAATCTGCAAATTACATTTGGTTTGTACATATTTACGAATTCAAGCTTTAAAGAAAAGAGCATGTTGATTTCTATTCAGGTTAGTTCCATTATTTCCATAAAATCATTTTCTAACTTTCACCATCTTAAACTTCGATATTAGAAGAACCCTAAAATTACTTTTTAAATATTTACCTACGCAACTTTTTGAATCACAGAGCATGTTGATGGCTCATTAGGTTACAAATACAAAACCTCAAATGAAGTTCAGGTGATAAAAGAAATTGTGAAGAAGACTATCTTCAAAAACACTGAAAACTAAATCATAATTTTACTCAGCCCATCAAGTTCGAAAAAAAAAAAAAAAATATTTACTAATTTTGAATAAAGAATAACATCAATCAGCACACCAAGCTAGAAGTACGTAATGAAACACAACACCTTCCCAAATGATATTCAAAAGCAAATAAATATGAAACTAGCTGTTGAATAGTACAACAAATACAAACAGCTTTATCTAGTCCACTTTGCTGAGCGTACTTTAATTGCTGAACTTCTTTGTTTTCAATTCATCTTTATTTCTTTTCGAAAAATCCTTCCTTAGTGGGTGCCTAGCCGTGAGGGGAAGCTACGCCGAACATTTCTCATTTCTAGGTCCAGCGGTTTGGGCTGCGTATTGATGAGTGTGTTGGGCACTTCATTTAATGTATAGAGATTAAGCAAATATGACCACAAATGGCAGCACAGTGCAGTAATGACCAATTAAAAAGCAAGCATTTTTGAGGAAACATAACATAATAACATGGCTCCGTATCAAGCATTACTCAGTTAACTATTTTATTCTTTTCAAATTGCCTCATTTGTATAACAATTTTACAAACAACCGCGCCATTTTGTCTATCTATACCGGCAAACAAACCAAAGGACGGCCATTGCGAGTGTGAGCTTCTAGTGCGTGCTTGTGATTCTTATAAGGTGTTTATTTTAATATTCTGTTCTTATATTAAAGTATTGCGATGCAGGGACTATAAACCTGGCCTGTAATTACCAATGGGATATTACAATGTGTTTTGGAAGACGGGAACTGGAAAAAAATTCAGCCTTTATAATGACCGCCTGGCAACTTGGCTTGGCATGTCTATAAAAATAAACCAGTTGCTAAGTAAGAAGCAGGTAATCCATTCAGAGAAAAGTACTACAGAAAAAAATTGTTACCGCCTTTTATTTCAACAGAATTTGTGGGTAAATACTTACAGTTAGTTTTGTAGGCCTATATGTAAACATGCATTCTTCATGATGCCGACTCAATAAATACATTTTGTACCAAAAAAATTCTATATTTAAGGTTAAGTCCTAGCTGGAATCCCTGTTACTCTGTAACCAGCAAAACACAAAAACAACATATCTGGTTTCTAAATTTATATCGCGAGAAGTAATTGTCCGATTTGAATAATTAAAGGAGAAGTAATTGTCCAATTTGAATAATTAAAGGAGAAGTAATTGTCCAATTTGAATAATTAAAGTTTTATATTGAAGGTGAAATCCTATAAAAAAACCTCGAAAAATATTATTTGTATAACTAAGCAATGTCATATGAATTTATAATAAATCATTATATATTTTTTTAATTGCTTGATTTTAATAATAGTTCAATAAATTCTGATTTTCTAATTAAAATATTGCAACTAATTTAGTTTGCTACAGAAAGTAAATCTATCTGTAGGGTTGTTATCAATAAAATTAGAATGAGGCACTTAGAACTCCATTTAATATTTTTTTTTTATCTGAAGTTGCATTTTAACAAAAAAAAAAATACGTAATTTGCTTTTGTGCACTTTTTTAATTTAAGCGTTATTTGTACCATTTTTTAAAGTTGAATACTTCTAAGATTATTGCTGATTGATGGTAATGCTTTAATATGTAGTTTTTGCAATAAAATATGCAACTTAAGCATCTACTACTGTTAGCTTTAATGTTCTCATTCGTGTCTTGGTCATGTATATCACATAGTAAAAAAAAAGCTTTCAGTAGAACTTTTAGTCATGAAATATACACATAAAGATTTGCTTCCAGTTATGAAAAAAATTAAAAAGTTCGATAAATACGACAAATTACTTTTGAAGTGATTCTATCGCTTCATCAACTGTATCCTCCAAGATAGTGTATCATAATTATTTCTTTTATCTTATATTTTAGAAGATTTAGAACATTCATAATCTACACGTACTTATATTTTACTTCGTGAAAAAGTACCATGCTTTCTCAAATTTTTTAGAAAAGAATAGCACATTTTATATTGGCCTGCAAATGTTTAATTTTCATTAGTTGCTACTCACTTTATTTCGAACAAGAAACTGATAGGTTTCATATGTTTAGAAGTAATTAAAAGTGTTCTAAAAATGAATCTGATCATTTAAGGAACAACACATCGGAGACTAAGATGCCATGGGGAAGCAACCCTGGTGAACTATCCAAGCAAACTTCTGTCGTCAATTTACATTTCGGGTTTGATTCCCAGCAGAGTAATTAATGTACTGTCGCATTTGGCAATCATCCTGGACGATGCCGCTGGCTGGTGATTCTTCTCGGTGATCCCGCATTTTCCGCTACTCTTACATTCCCGTACTGTTCCAATACTCATTTATATTCTTCCAACTGGCTAATGAAGCTGCAAATGAGTTTTAAAGTCTAGTCTAATGTTCACTTAAATAAGTAATGAACATGCTACTTTAAATATTTAGGCTAACCAGAAAAAACCTTATGTAGATTTTTTTATAAACATTATTCACGATAGCGTCTTGCAGATGGTGCCGAATGTGTGACGACTGTGCCGCAAAGAAAGGTCCGAGGGTCAGAGACCGAGGTCGTCTCCAGAACTACAATGTTGGTGCCCCATTCGAGAGAATGGCGGTTGACATCTTGGGTCCCTTGCCAATAACCGAGAGAAACAATCGGTAATTGTTGGTGGTGCAGGACTATTTCACCAAATGGCCAGGGGTTCTTCGCATACCGAATCAAGAAGCCAGCACAGTGGTTGATGCACGAACATGTGTTCTCAAGGTTTAAGGTGCCATTGGAGCTTCACTCGGACCAAGGGCGGAATTTCGAAGCGGCCATTTTCCATGAAGTGATGAAGATAATGGGTATAAAGAAGACTCGAACCACTCCTCTACATCCAGAGTCTGATGGAATAGTCGAAAGCCTAAATCACACCCTGGAGCAGTACCTATCCATCTTTGCGTCTGATAATCAAAATTGGGACTCCAAAGTACCGCTGTTTCTGCTAGCATACCGCTCTGCCATTCATGAAGCAACTAAGGTGACACCGTCAAGAATGCTGTTTGGAAGAGAGCTCCGTCTCCCGAGCGACCTGATGTTCGGACGACCGGTGTAGGAAGACCAGATCGCATCCCCAGTGTATGCTAGCGAGTTACGTCGCAAGTTGGTTCACACTCACAACTTTGCCTGGCACCTTAGGATCAACACCGACAGGATACGATAGGAATGCACCCGATGAATTCCAAGAAGGACAACTGGTGTGATAATACAACCCTCAGAGAAAGAAGAGGTATTGTCCCAAGCTGCAGAAGAATTGGAAGGCCCTTATGAAATAGTGAAGGAGATCAATGATGTGATGTTTCGGATTGTTCGTCGAAGCTCTCAGGCGAGAGGACCTAAAGTTGTTCACATCGACAAATTGGCCCTCTACGGTGGACCTGAGGCTCCCGAGTCTGTTCGGGATGAATAGACTTAAGGAGGGGGCAGTGTTGCGTGCCATGTACCTGGAGGCCAGTGGTCGGCGTCTGTTTCTTAACACTTTGTGGACTGGCTCTTGACTCATAAGCTGGGCGGCTACGTGATGGAAGTCACGCCGTAGCTACATCATAGATACCTGTCCCTACTGCGCTTTAACCTACGAGGGCGGCCTATGAGACTCAAATCACGTCCGAAACATGATGAAATGTCTATTTTTAGACCCCTGTAATGCGGCTATTTTCAGACTGTTTCGAGGAGTATAAAAGCGCAAAATCTGCACATTTGGGGGGAGTTAGCTATTGGTCGTGCTAGAGGAAGGTGCTATGCTTGTGGAGAGAGAGACTGGAGAAGACATCTTGGCGACGTCAGAGTCTAGTGTGAGGCAGCAGGCGGCTACCTTCGGAGCAGTGTTGGGTAAACCAAGAGGACTGCAGCGGCGGGCTGACAAGCGAAGAGGAGGTGCGCAACGGGAGTCGAACCGAAGACCTCAAGAGTGAAGACAGTGGTGCACTCAGGGTGCTGCGCAGCACACGGCGATTCATCACCACTGCGGACTATTACAGGGTGGCCACTCATTGCAACAAAGAAATTTCCCTGATTTTTCCCTGATTTCCCTGATATAAAATCAAAAATTTCCCTGATTTTTGCAAGTATGAAAAGAACATTTTGGCATTTCATTCAACAAATTTTCCAATCAAGATAAATATTTTAAGACGTTTTTGACACTACCGTCAATGAACTTGACAAAACATTCATCAGAAATAACTACGAACTTGACAAAGTAGTATAATCACACCTACTTAACAGTAATTTTTTCAATAAAAATGTTATAATGCTCTCAAAATGACATCATATTCCTTACTGTGACTTTTGCGGTAGCTCAAAATGAACGAGGCAAGAAAATTCCCTGAAATGTCTCAGATTAACCAAAAATTCCCTGACATTTCCCTGATATTTCCAGGTGAACACAATTTCCCTGATAATTCCAGGTTTTCCAGGTGTGTGACCACCCTGTATTAAGTTTGTACACTGTCGCTAATTGAGAAACTGTTAATTGGATATATGACTGAATTTTATTGTGAATTGTACTGTTTAATTAATTGATGGTAGAAATTTTTTGTGCTTTAATTGTCAAAGTTAATTAACGTGTCTGTGATACAGGAGTAATTGTGTGCATAACTAATTGTGTTGTGAAAGTTATAGTTGATTGCTGTTTTGTGTTGTAAGGTTTGTGAGCTAGTAAATCAATAACTTAATTCAACTCTTTTTATTTAGAATTATAAGACCTGTATCTCAAAAGAACTCACGGGAATTGCCCACAAATAAAGTTTTTGTCTCACACTTGTAACAATATAATTTTTTTTTTCAATTTTTTAAATTTTTTAAGATCTAAACTTTAATTTTAAATTAAGTGTAATTTGTAATAATGGGTAAGAGATTATGTAAAAGAAAAGTATGTTGAGGGTTCAGTGTACGACAAGGCCACTATTACTTAAGCGCCTTTAAGTCGTGATAAATAAATAAATAAAAATCAGTCAGATGTATTGTGCGCACGACTGCCACATATGAAACTCTGGGAAAGACCCTGCCGGATACCAAACTCTGACCTGTTATTGAACCTAAATCACTGTGCCGGTAGAAAGATAAGCACTCTGGCCTACAACCTGCCCTAGAAACTTTTCTGGCTGCAAGCTCTCAGCAGTTGGTGAGACACAAGTAAAGAAAGGTTGGTGGAGTCTGCACCCTGCTAGCAGCCTAGTGCCTAAGCATGACTGACAGGTTGTTATCTCTGGAGGCTAGTGACACTGCAATGGTGTACATCTTCCCTTCCTCCACCACACCCAAGCATACTAAGAAGGGCCGTACTGTGACGTCGCTAGGCTACAGGTGTTTATAGAGTGCCCAACCTTGCATTGCAGTACAGGGCTTACGGCACATGCTGTTGCCAGATCGCAGCTGCGTAATGAAGTTCGGAAGATGTACTTAATAATTTTTAATACTGAAATATTATATTTTACATTTTTTAGTTGATATATTATAATTTGTATAAAACTATGCTTCAAAATGTGTATCTAATCACATTTTTATATTACTTTACATAAACTGTTCACATACCCCACTGATATGAATTCATTAGATTAACAGTAATAGTCAGTTCATAAAGTAATAATTATTATAACATACATTTTAATCATAACAGCTACTTCTAATAAAACATGAGATTTCATCCATAGAAGTAGTGCCTGTCTGAAGACAGTAATGTGGTTCTTAGGAAAGGTTGATGATTATGAAATTGAATATGGAAAAAAAAATGTAGTGTAGAAACTGGAAAATCTGGTGGTTTTGTCATTATTAACTTTTGCTGAAATTACATTTAAGGTGGAAAGAATTTCATGAATCAAGAGAGTACGAACGTTTGGCCGTGATATAGTTGATCACTCATTTCCACTACTTTTGTGACACTTATTTCTTAAACCAAAACGAGCAGTTAAATTTGTCTTCCTGTGTTGTATAGATTCATTTTACTATGATTATATTGTTCACTTAAGACAAAAAATTTAAGTTGAAGCTGTTTATATAATTAACAGAATTTTCGTCAATAAACTAACTTGTCAAAACTAGGTAATAATTTGTCTTGAAAAAAAAATAGAAGCAGCAGTAAAAACTCTGCAATTACATAATTAGTTTTCAGAACTTTTTAGTAATAATTCATACCTATTTAATAAACAAAAAATAACTATCACACAAGGGCCATAAATGATAAATAATGGCTTATATTTATTCAGGGGAGTTTTGTTTGCCTTTCATTTTCGGTTTCTACTATGCAGATTAGTTTCTTCTTAAAGCTTAAACGGTTCACTTCGAACAGCTGATTACGTTGTTTCCTTAATTGCATTAATAGTACGAATGTGATAAAATACTGAAGTATGTTCAACACAATAATTATCTCCCTCCCTCGTAGCCAATCGATATTACGTCTTCAAGTGCTTTGCCTTCAAAACAAAGAAATGGAGAAAGAAAGAAAAAAAAACTTTAACAGCATTTTTGCTACAAAATCAGTTGCAGGATACAACATATCAAGTGGCTGCAAGACACTGGTTTAAGATACGGGACAAAAAATCTGCTGACTAAAGGATGACAATATGTTATTTACTACCGTACCCTTACAAAACCTCACAGTCAGTAAAGATAATGGAACTTTGAGCACCAGTCAGATGTCTAGGCTTTCATGGCGAATTCATTGACCCACGGTACTAGGAACGCAACATATTTAATGCTATAAACAAGAGAATGGTTAAAACTAATGTAGTGCCATGACTCTTAAAAATAAATTAAGCTCATATGAACAACTTTCTCGCTTTCATCCCCCATCTAACTTCCACAATTAAAAAGTTCCTTACTGACCAACTTTTTAATGTTTCATTCTGTAAACAAACGCACATAAAGTTAGAAAAAAAATTCTATGGAATTGAGGAAGAACATTTTTAGTCTTCTAACTTTTCCTTTGGCGTTCAGATGTATGAAGTTACGCACCATAAAAATATGAATACGGTTTTGCCATTAATTAATAAGTTATGATGTGCTATATTTAATGATGCATGAAAGCAGTATAAGAACAAAGTATTTGTTTTATAAGTTTTTAAAAATTTTTAATGGTGCAAATGATGAAACAAATATATCATCTTATGCACATTTTGAAGCTGTACATTATGCAAAAATTTTAAGATCAAAGTTACAAAATTAAATTTTTGTATTTTTGGTAACAATGTGCACCAAAACAAGGACAGTGCTAAAGGCAGTTACTGTGCGTTGATAAGAGAGAGTGAAAGGCCATTGAAATCCATACTGCAATCTAAGCGTAAGAAGCTCTATAGTTTGTATAGGCCCTAAGTAAAATACAGTGCTGCAATCTACTAAGTCAGAAACACACCAGAGCTGGCTATGACTCAATCCTATTTTTTTTTTTTAAAGTGGCACCATTTAATACTAAGTCCACCTGAGAATTTGTGCCTGTCAGGTGCAAAAATGTAGGCTTACATATTATTACCAAATAAAAAAGCCTGAAAACTTAAGCCTACGTATATTCCAGTAATTAAGTTGCAGGCTACTATTAATATGTATTATCAAAATATTTAAAAACTGATCTGGCCAATTAGACCTATCCATGTTTGTTTATTATTAATTATGCTTTGTTAAGGGTGTTCAAGTACGTATTCAGATCGACATGTCAGTAATTTTTATTTGATTGGTCAAACGTTGTTCGCATACCTTCCACGGACATGTGGAACACGACACAGAGCGCGTGAACTTGCTATATTAGCAGCCATGCCTAACAATCTCTTTGCCTCGCCTCTGGGCGCTGTTAAAGGTAAGATGTATGCCGCTCTCCATTCCAAGCGATGACAGCGCTCAGCGTATTGGAACCGCAGTGGTGATTACTCTTGGTATTTCGTGTAACACCAAGCAGATGATCCTGTTCAAGAGGGGAGGGTGATATTGATCAACAATGTGTGCGCGCGACTATTGCCTCTTGCCACAAATGCGCATGCGCATCGCTGTTTACCTTCCCTCTGCATTTCCTCCAGCGCCGTGTAACTCTCCCTGCCATTCCTCCACGTGCGCCACCCGGCCGTTCCTCGGCCATCGCCCACCGACCGTACACCACTTGTGTCTAGCCACTGACACTATGCAAGCATTCGGATATCATCGGAGAATGCTCAGAGTGGCTCGCGTCCTTCCGTAACTTAGCATCCCTTCCCCTTTTTCAGCACGACTGCGGCCCTGCACACACCGGGGAGCAGCGATGCGTACGTTGTCTTTTCGCTCGCTCTTTCTGATATCGCTTCAATAAATTTTGTATATATATTTGCCACTAGGCATATTTTTTACGGGCATGTACCCGCGTGTTAGATGCTCAAATGTGACGAAGCTGTAAGGACTGCCTTGAAGCATGCCAAGTGCCAAACTATTTATAGCATGAAAGATTTCCGCCGATCAGTTTTTGCTATGCGACTCTCTTGTTTCTACTTTTCTTCAATTATTATTATTATTATTATTATTATTATTATTATTAGTCTAAACAACAGGAGACATTGAACATTTGATTGGCAGTTTTGTATAAAATGTTTTTGTTGTGAAAGCTATTTTTTTTTTTTTTTTTTTTTTCAAAACAAGAACTTATACAATTTCGTTACTTACAAAATTAGCTAAAACCATAGCATTTACTGCCCTGAAAAAATCAGCCAACATGGAGAAGACAATTTTAAATAAAGCACCCAAATAGATTTTTGACATCTGCTCTAGTTTAGGAGTAAAAATAAAAAGTAATATCTCTATAAAATTAGGAACAAGAGAGCATGGTCTTAAGCATGACCATACATTTATTGGTGAAGAGCTTGTAGAAAAGTTCAGTACAGCTTCACATTACTGAAATAAATGGTTGCAATTTTAAATCTTCGTAGCTAACGTAATTCATGTTGCACGTGTATAGTAACTAATGTGGTATTTAGAAGTTTTTTTTCCACAAACCAGTGGTTTAAAAGTTTTGACTAGAAATTATTAAATAAGTTTTAAATTACCTTAAGTACCTTAAGACTTCATTAAAAGTAAATTAAAATTTAATGATAAACATATATCAAATAAATTAATTATTAAACAAAAATAAATTAATTCTTAAATAAAAAAAAACTATCACGGAACCCAACAACATTGCTATTGAACTGTGTTGCAGCGGGTTGGGGATGTACATTTATTTTCGAACCTATTAAATGTGTTCACACTGCACATATCCACAAAATATATTTCAAAAAGAAAACCTTAAAAGTAATTCAAGCATGAAAAATTCTTAGTTAAAATATTTCTTACAAATTAGTGCTAGCTTTGATGTTACTGGGGACTAATATTACCTACCTATATGAAAATGTTTAGCTTCCATAATATTTCCTGTAAAGACATTTCAAAGTAAAAATTAGTATATTACCGAGAGGTATATTCATTCCACAAAACTAACGGACTTATTAAATTTAAATAATTTACACTGAAAGATGTCACCGGTTATTTGTAAAAAACATATTTTTTTTAAATTAATAATTGATCTAACTTTGTGAAAAGGATAGTTATTTAATTAGAATTTTATGAAAGGCTGCCTATTAGGAAAGAGTGGTGTAAAATGCCTTGATCCACTACCCTATTGTATGGTGGATTTATTGAATTCTTTTTCACTTGTTGGTGTGTTAAATGGACCTCCCTACTAAAGTGTCAAGTAGAAATAAAAAGAACAGAAGTAACAATTACTATATAAGTTACCCAATAGGTTTGTTCAAATTTCGTAATACCCTTACATGTTACAACAATTTTGAGCATACCTAGGAAAATATACGATAAATTATCTTAAATCTTGAATGATTAAACTACCATAACATCTTTAGATAGAGTAGGCTATCCAATCCTGTGAAATGAAATAATTTTTATTAACATAGCCACCTAACCCTAGTAAGAATAATGTGCAGTCAGTAATGAAAACTAATTACCTATTTGTCAGAGATCTAAAAATAACCAAAATAAAATCACAACACATTCTGGATTTTATTTCAATCATATACCTTAACAGCTGACTGTTTTGATTATCAGCTGGAAAGCACGTGGTGGCGGAAGTATACACAATGTGTTTATTTACATAGCTATACCGTCTTAAGATCTGTCAAAAAATTTCATTCTTACACAGTATGGACTGTAACAGTCATGACTATGAAAAGTTTAGAATTACCCCAGCAAAAATTAATTGCACCAGTTCCTACTGTAAACAGATCAAAGTACAAAGGTAGAGGTATAACAGAAATGCTCAAATTACAATTATAAAATGTACTCACCAAGTTAACATCCAGTCCAGCATATTCCACCATCTCCAGATAGCTTTGTTCAAATTTAAAATGTAATAATGACCATTAACAGCTGCTTTTTAAAGAAATACCAGATTTATGTAAACTTTATAATTACTGATTCAGTATAATTTACAGCTTGAAGTGGTTCCACATTTGCTTCCTCTATAATGTTCTAGAACAATCTCCGTAAACATGGATGAAAAAGAAAGTTAAATTTACTTTTAAATGTTTATGTATGTTAAAAGTAATTATTCTTCAGCAATCAATTCTTTAAATTTTTTTGTTCATTATGCAATACAACTTTACAAAGTGAAATATCCTTTCCTTAGTTGTAAAATTTTATGTTACTGCCTTGTAGTACCGAAATTGGCAACGAGAGTGCTCGGTGATGGGCAAAGCAAGGACGATGTAGAATTTATCCTTCTGGGTGTTCGAGAGTTGAAGGGAAGACGTGTTTCGCGTAGTGTGAATGGGCGATAGGCTGAGAAAGACAAATAAGAGAGTGAGACGGGAGGCAGATGTGCCTTATGTAGCCTACGCTAATTATTCTTAAGACTACCATACAATATTTGGTGTCGCTTATTATAAAATTTCTTTCTTTTAAGGCCACCACCAAATATTTGGTGTAGCTTATTGTTAGCAGCTGCTGAATATTTTCTGCTTCTCTTTGTTCGACAATGTGTAACATTATTAATGATGTTAGACGCACCGTAGCACTGAGGCAACCAACGAAATAAAATAATAGTCTAGCCCAGATTTAAACAGTAACTTCTCATCAGTGGTAGGACAAGCCTTGAGTTTTTTTATTACCACCCATGTGGTCATGCTGCCGTGCAAGGCACTTGTTTTAGGTGAGAACTGTGTAAAGAATTTTCCAGAAAATTAACAGAATCAGGAACTCATAGTCTTTTTTATTTAACTCATTCGCTGCGACATTCAACTAGTCGAATATAAAAAATATTTCTAAACTCTGACATGCGACTTTAGTCGAACATCAAATTAAACGACTCTGTAAACCATTGTTTTCTCGCTTAAAAATTACCAAAAATAAACTATTTACAAAAAATATATATACTTTTTTTACACTATCTTGGCATAATTAAAAATTTTTTCATCCCGCAGCAAAAGAGTTAAGCAAAATTTAAAACCCTGAACTTTAACCAGGATGGTTCAGCTGCTTTGACTGTAGGTGCACAAACAAAAGAATATGAACCCTGCGATAGGAGAAGAGTAATAAGCAGTGGTAATTTGTGAGGTGGGCAAAAGTGCTATCTTACACTTACTTCCTGATGAGGTTACAAAGACAAGTAAATGTACATATGATTTACTTTTGCGAGGGTGTAATAAACAGAGAAAGACATGGGAAAATAACCATGAAAAAATCTTGAGCACTAATACAAACTTAAGACTCGCAACCCTAGCTCTATCGAACAAAAAATTAAAATCATTCTGCTTTTGGATTCGTATCCATCAATTGGATGTTTTTTTAAATGTCAAATGACCATTAGCTGTATAGCAATCAAGACAGAATTAAAACTTATGCTAGGAGGAACACCAGAAATATTTCATCATGTATCACATCCAAACAATGAGATGTGGTTAGAACAATCATTGACAGTGTGGACTGAAGACAAACAAAAAAAAAAAAAAAAAAAAAAAAAAAAATTATTCCACTGTGTCTTTCCATCACTCATACAAAGTGTGTTAAAATGATACTCGTACCTGACCATGCTTCTTGGTGAAATACAACCTGGTTATACCAAATTATGACTTCTGTAAAGTACGTATTTGTATCACTCTTGAAACTGAACTCTATTGTTTCATGTATTTATATGGTTCAAAACTGATACATTTAACTTTCATACACATTTTTACGGCTATACCATGTATAAAAGTTGGAGACTGCCTGTATAGGTACTGATTTTTCGAATAATAAAAACCACTAAATCAACCAAATTCTAACATATTAATTTTTAACCCCCTTTCACTTTTTCTGAAATGCAAAGTTTACAAATTTGGATTCATCTGCACAATGGTTTTGTACTGTACTAATTATCTCTGTGACAGTTGTGTCATCTTTGTTTTTAAACAAATTTAAAAATTATTCTTCCAAATTTGAAAATGAGGGAGGTAGTTAAAATACTTTCAGTTTTTACCTCTCTTACCAACCAACTAGCTCCTCATAGTACAACTGTTACAAACATGTTTTGCAAGTTTACGTAACGTTCCAGTTGCTGTGTTTCTATATAAACACGACAAAAACAAGTCACGAGCACAATGTCGCCAACATGATTGAAGCAATTCGAAACTTACATAATGACAGAGCTAGAAATGGCAATTACAATTCTCTTGCTGCCATCTTGGATTCACAGGTAACTTATTGTGCCATCATAATCTCGCGCATGGTAAGATTTCTCCATTTATTTTCACGCAAAGTTTTGAGACACTTTCTTAATTACCTGTGGCTCTAGCAGCGTGTGTTTATATTATTACCAAGCAGTGAATGACGTGGATACAGTAGAACCCCTTTTTTGCAACCCCCATTTTTACACTTCCCCACATTTTACACCACTTTGTTTGGTACCGTTTGCTGCTCGTACATTAGAAATATCCATATCCCTCTTCTAAACTTTCCTGCATAATGCAACAATTTTTCTAGATCCCTTGCGAAGTATAAAATAGGGGTACCACTGTAGCAGGAATAAATAGAATTTTTACGACCTGATATGCAGGAGATTATTGCATTAGATTAAATAGAAATCAAACATGACCTGAACAAAATAAAATAAAGTAACCAGCGGTAAAACTTAAGTAACGAGAATGTAAATATCGGATTTGACTAAATGTTCATTACCAAAACCCCTCGAAAACATTAGCTCATAATATTTTTGTATTACTCTTCTCAATGCCATAAATGGTTTCTGTCCAAACGTAATACCATAAAAAACTACTGATCACAGTCACATAAAATTTAACCATAAATCCCTATCCTAGCAAACACCACACCTCTCAAGTAGGCAATAGCACATAAACATAAAATAGTCATCAACAGAAAAACTGCACTATGATCTACATACAATCAGATACTAAAACATGAAATCCTGTTGACACGATACTGTACAAAAAGTTACACACTAAACATTTAATAGCACAAAATTACAAATACAGTGAACTCCCAATTATCCGTGCACCGATTAACCAGTTTTTGGATTATCAGTGCCGCTTTCTGTATGTTGAACACTGTAAAAAAAAAAAAAAAATTAAAAAAATTAAAAAAAAAAAAAAACTTTTTGGAACATAAGTATCAACTCTTGCATGCATGAATGGATTGATGAGGCTGCACAAAATTGAATAACAAAATTTAAACATCAATTTTTCTCTGTTTACTGTACACCCCGGACCTATGTGTATTTATTTTGGTGAAAAGGTTGTGAAATATAGTATTTGTACGGAAAACCACAAGTCACTGTATTTGAGTTAGTTATAAATGAATTACATTATTTTACATTTTTATATTTACAAATGTTCTATTTCCAGGTTCCCGAATATCCGTGCATTGCGCTGCACCAATTAACAAGAATAATCGGGAGTTTACTGTATCTAAAACCAATACAACATGATCTTCCCAATGGCTTTTATCATAAAAAAAAAAAAGTCACTAAACTTATATACATATATTTAAAAACAGAAATATTATTTAACAGATAATTTTTAAAAATCAGATACCAAAATAAGAAGTTAAAGTTTAACTTCAATTATTCAAGACGCAATGACTTAGGAATCCTACAATTTGGGACATTTCAACTGTTGACAACTTCAGCTACACTGCAAGAATTACAAACACACTACTCGGAACTGTAAGCATACATGGCAACCAATAAACGTGCGTTGCAAGTAAAAAAACTTTTTTTTCCTTGGTTAATCTGCCCTAACTCCAAGTATGCCTCATACTTTTAATTTTCAAACAGTTCTAATCATCCTCATAGTTTGATGACTGTATAAAAAAATGTTCTTGTAAAAATTGCAATGCTGTATTTCCTAAACATAAAAAGTTGTTATATTAATTACTATGTTTTATGATTGTTAAATACGTAGTAGTCAATACAACCAGCACACACACTGAAATATCCCCACCACAATAACAAAATGATAAATTTAAGCTTGGCAAAAACCATGTTTACAAAAATACCACCCAACTATGACGATGTGTGCTTCCATATTTTCTGGAAAAGTAAGATGTTAACGATGGTTTCTTTCACTTTGCACGGTTTCCTGCATGTTTTTGAGCAATGACTACATGGAAATGTAAACTAGAAAAATATTTAAAAATAAAACAGTCGCACAGGTTCGTACAATGCATGAATAATATACTTTGTAGAGAAAAAAGTGGTAGAACGGCTATAAATGAAGCACACTACTTCCCAAAAACTACAGTAATACAGTTTTCTTTATTACATACGAGATATGACACCGTATGTCAGTTGAGTACAATCTAAAAACCACATGTTCAATACTGAAATTATGCGATTTCAGTACCAGACTTCTCGTTATGAATCGACCAAACGGAAAAAAAAAATTAGAAAAAGCTTGTAAATCGTATGGTAACTAACATAACTCGTACAATAGGGCACAACAGTGTACATTGTACAGGAGAATCGTACAAGTTGGCAGCTATGGTAGTGTGACTCAGCTCTTTCAATGCTCGTGGGCATCTGAATAAAGAATTTGAGAGTGGTTCAATATATACTAACATGACGCACTCTTCTTTGCGTCTGGAGAGTTAGTGAGATATGTTTTTGTAACATAAAATGATTAAAATTTTAACTGCTAACATGGCATGAGCACTTAAAGAGTGCATGGTATATACGTAAAACCCTGTTAAGACATTTTTGAAGGGACTTTACACCACAAACTTCTTAGCTGGGAAAACATCTTAAATGTGAAAACTGATTTTAAAACTTAAGTCATTATTGTTGTAGGTGCAGTCTATATTAAATTTTATTTCGGAGTCGCAAGGACAATTTCATGTACAGTAAAATCCCTTATTTACACTTTTCAGGGGGAAAGAGCGAACAAGAGAAATGTTAATAAGAGTTTTTTTTTTTTTTTTTTTTTTTTTTTTTTTTTTTTTTTTTTTTTTTTTTTTTTTTTTT
>PNEQ01090775.1:0-22550 GCA_003012365.1 Medauroidea extradentata
CAACGCACACACCCAACACACACACCCAACGCACACACCCAACGCACACACCCAACACACACACCCAACACACACACCCAACACACACATACATATACACACACCCAACACACACATACATATACACACACCCAACACACACATACATATACACACACTCACACTCTCACTCTCACACTCGATAGTAATACGGATATGACCATTTTAGGCGTAGTGTTTCTTCTTCAATAATTTGCAAGAAGAACATTTTCTTTGTTGCAGTTGTTATTTGATGGCTGTAATGTGTCTCGGAAGGAGCACAGTTTTACTTCAATGAGAGCATTCTCTTCGCAAACAAGGCCGTTAGGGACTGCACCTGAAAGTCCACATACATAAATAAATACACTTAAATCCTATAAATATTCCAAATTTTTTATTGTTAATTCTTGTGCATCGTACTTACTTTTAAGTAACTGGTTGTTTTCTACGATTCGGTAACAATCATTAGCAAATGTGTGTATCCAACAAACACTTCAGTTGGTCACACTCTCTCATCGCAAAAATCATTCAAAAATCATAAAGCTAGGAATCTTATGACCTTAAAGAACTCTTAAGTTAAATCATCCTTCTCTCGGTTAATATTAAAAAAATTTAAATAATGGTCAGAACACCAAATAAAATAAAACCGTTCAGAAATATATAAAGACGTAATGGTACTGTACCTTACCTTGTTTTGAGCAGTTTAGCAGTTCATATACGAAACTTTTAAAAATATTTTCGATGCTGACACACTCGTGTTTTTTGTAATAATTTTTTTTCTCACTGTCAATTTATAAAGTCACTCTCAAATACTTTTCCATCTAACTATGACAACGCACAATAAGTTACTGCAAGGTGTTGCCATGACCATGTGCCCCGCACATTGAGAGAAAGATGCACGCAGATATTCTGCACACATTGTTTCAGACTAAATAGTACATGCTGTACAACAAAATTGTCACGTATCTATGCCTGAACTGGTAGAAAGCATTCAAGAAATTTTCAACACATTCACAATTTAATTTACCTTTTCGGGAAAAAAAATATAGCTGCAGTTTCTATTTTTATGATTTTTTTTAAATTTTGTTAATAACTGAGACATAGAAAAAAATGGTTTATTGAAACTCCTCTTCCTCCAGCTTTATGTGTTTAGCAGGATAGAAGTGAATCTCACAACCAGTTTTCTGAGGACAATGTGACACCCAGCCTTCAACCTCTGCCTGGTGCCCCTCCCCCCTCCCTTCCAGCCGAGGATCCTTCGTTCCGAGAAACCTATTCGAGTCCATGTTACACGTTAACACAAGAGACAACCTGAACCCTTCATGCGGTTCAGAAGCATCACTTCCTCCTTCAAGCCAGGCCTTAAGGGCAGTGGAGCGACGGATTTTATTTTTAATTTTCGATTGTTGTTGCATGGCACAAGAGAAAAATTTCAAGTAGACTGACCATGAAAAAATATATTTAGAATTTTTTTAAACAAAGTCATGACCACTTTTTTGGAGTTTTCTACATTCCTGTAAATATCGGAAACTACAAAAAATATGGCGGGATGACTTCATACAATATCTCGTTAGGTACGATACTTCGGCCTAAAACCATTTTCGAAAGTAATAGATAAATATATTCATTAAAATTGCAGTTTAACTTTCTAGTGTAAAGTTTTCTTTTTATAGCAGATATTTCATCTGCTGATTTTTGCTGTAAAGATGTTTTATTTCTGGAATAACAGCTCAGTATTCTCTTGTCTAGACTTTTAAGTTTATGTTAAGCACCGTTTCATTTCAATTAAACTGAAAACGTGAGTCCTGCAATGGCAGTTATAGTGTGGTGTGTCGCGCATCAGTATATAACCCGATATGCGCTGTACTGATATGCTATCTATTGGCAGCCGTGTGAACTCATTGCACCACACCGAAACTACAGGACATAACAGACGGGAGAACGAATGATGTGAACGAAAGGGAGACGGCGTTCCTTTCTGCACATACACTGGTTACCTTGGAGTTGACGTCAAGGTTAGAAGAGGGGTGGGGGGTTTCCTCGGTAACGTGAGTGCTGTGTAGATAGCCGGCCGAGGGTGGATGGATGAATATGTCGTCGCTAGCAGTCTTGCAGCTGCCGCACGTCCGTTACCTATCTGTTCGCCACGCTGTACCACAGCAGCCAGTTACACGTATTTAAAATAACTCATAGACCAAACACATTTTAAAATATAATTGACAGTGGATTACAAGCGCAATTACAATATTACGACTATTTTCATAGTAACTCGGTATATATACTGACAGAATTACTATATTTAATCCGGCGCCCCCCTCCCACCCCCACAGACCAATCTTAATAAAGTAAGTTAACACGGGGAAAACAAAGATTTCAAACATGAGATCAGGGGCTAATCCAGAAAAAAAGGAGGGGAGTGTTACAGGAGTTATGACCCCTTTGTCCAAACCCAAGGTCAACATTTGAATTATATACCGGAGACAATAACAAAACATATCAATTGAAATCACGCTATTGCAACAGTAAAATTATATTTAATATTTTAAAGTATGTAAAATGCTTAAATAGCACTATTTTGCTCCTTGAAAACCCTGTTTTTTCCCAGGGGAAGATTCCCAAATTCCCCAACTTTAATTTTTAGGAACGGTGACCTCCACAACAAAAGTCGAGCTCCGCCCCTGCAAAAGTTACGCACAAAAATTATGTACATAAAAACCGTTTTACGTCTATTGATGAAGCTAGAAGCGCGTGTTGTCGAGATTACTTCTATGACAGTATGGTCATTGTTGTCCGCACAGGAACATAGATGAGTAAACGTGCGCGTCTTGATTGAGTGGCAGGATGGAGGCAAGGTCGAGGCGGTGGTGGGGCAGCGGTGGCCGAGGGGTCAGACCCGTCGCCTTCCACCAAGGCGATACGGGTTCAATTCCCGGCGGGGCTGGTCCCCGGATTTTCGCATGTGGGAATCGTGCCAGACGATGCAGCTGGTCGGTGGGTTTTCTCGGGTATTTCCCCTTTCCCCAGCACATTCATTCCGGCTCTGCTCCATATCCACATCATATCATCCCCACCAGCGCTGAAGACGATGTTAAGCGCTGACCAAAACCTCTTCACTTACTCTAGGCGGTGGACTGATAGAGACGTCACTTCGCTGCCTCCGCAAATAAAGATAAATGCATTTGTATATAGCAGCATTGTGGACTGGTACGTGAAGTTTACTGATGTTTAAAAATTCAATTATAATACATTTCATACATTTATTTGCATCGTTGCAACAATGTGTTGATTTAAAACTGAACATGAAAAACTAAATCAGTAAAAAACGTCATTCAAATAACAAAATTAATGTCAACATTAATAATGATAAGTATGTCACATGCATAGTGTAACAAGTTATTTTATAAATTTGTAAAATGACGACGTGTATTTCTACTCTATGTAGATCCTCAGGTGTGTCCGCTAACAGTTTAGTCAAAACGTAACGAAGATATATTTTACAAAAATTTCATATCATGCAGCAATATTCTAACGTAGTTTTGGTTTTTAGGATTTGTGTTGCTCCTAATTAGTGTTAAAACATGTGATCAGATAATAGAGCAAATATTTGATACAAAAAACACCATGTTTTACCTATTACGTGACAAAATTAAAAAGCCCATCATCCAGGTAGCAGTGGAGACCATTGGTGTGTTTCGTCCTCTGAAGTTCATTAATTGTATTTTCAAATTAACTACTCTAGCATATAGTTAGAAATCTGGGGAACTGAACAGTAAAAAGTAGAATATGATTACTATAAATTACATATTATTGTTTCAACTATTTTTTTGGCTCTAAAAATATTTTAAAAATAAATATTGTACGGGGAGGTATTCTTTACGAAAGAAACATTGTATATGTTTGGAACTTATTTCTACACAATGAAAAATCCATGGCTTATAGCCTAAATTATTGAAGTGCCTATACACATTTCGAGGATAAGGTCTTTTAAGTATAATTTGCTGTTTACAAATAAATTAACAAAAACGCTGAAATATTAATTAATAAGCGATATGAACCAAATTAGTCCCCACGTTTAAAAATGTTCATCACTTTAGCTACCTCCGTGCATATGCTCAGTGTTGCCAATCCAGCCATTCCAAATTCCACAGACACAACTAAATTCCATACAATTTGGCAGAAACAACTGCAACAACTTACCTTATCGCCCCCTTCTTAAGTTTATCCCCTTTTTTTTGGGTCCGCGGTGTCCCAGTGGTCAGACCAATTGACTCCTACCAAGGCGATTCGGGTTCGATCCTCGGTGGGCTCGGTCACCGATTTTTTGCATGGGGAAAAACGTGACGGGAGTTTCCTTTGGCCGGCGGGTTTTCTCGAGGATCTCCTGTTTCCCCTGCATTTCTCATTAATCACTTCTCTATTGCAGGATTTCATTTCATCCTTCAGGATATGCAGGTGCCTATGGACGGCCAATCAGATGTTTGCACTTGGATTACGTTATCCTGTCATCGGGCACCTTTCCCCATTAAAAACAAAACAAACAACTTTACCTTTATTAAGCTCTTCCGTAACAAACCAAACCTCTTTTCTGAACACCCAATGGCCATCTCTTTCAGCTGCGAACATAAGAAGCATAAAACAAAACAGATGGCCTTCGGACTATGTAACCCTTTTATACACATTCAATGATCCCAAAATTTTTGCTGTCACTGTTTTAGTGCCCTCCTCTCCTCCTTCCTCCAGCGCTCAGGCCTTTTCCTTACGCGCCGTGCTCACCTATGTACGATGAGTTCAACAGAATAAATTTTTGGAATATATTGTTTCTGAGATTTTGATTTCAAGAATCCACTTTCACGTTCAGTTATAATTCTTGAATTATTTCATATTTTATTTTACACTACATTCATAAATTATAAATAAGAAATCTATTTTTCAACAGCACGTCCCCCCACATATCCCACACAGCTATTCATTCGATGCAAAATTTACAAACCATTTTCAAATTCCATACATTTTGTGGAATACCACACACTTTGGCAATACTGTATGCAAGCGCCACTTAGAACTGCGTTCTTTAACGCACAGGAAAACGTATTTTTTTGTTCCACATGTAAAAAAATTTGCTACTGGGCACAAAAAAATTGTTGGTATTCACCTTGAATAATTATTTTTGTAGTGACAACAAAAAAAAAATAAACACATCACATCCTTTTACTATGAAATACAGGGACAGTTAAACACAGCAACACTAATTACATGCATACTTTTTATTCATTGCGACTTAGGCACTGAACTTAAAATAGTGAAATGAGACGAAAACTTTTGGGAAGCAAATATGGTACCCAAATTACATAGGTTTAATTATGAATGTTCTGTGCCAGAAATTGCTGATTCCTGGGTTTCTCGAGGACTGTGTTGTAGAAACCCGACATACATAAAAAATGCACAGGCTGAACAGAAAAGTAAAGATGACAAGAATAACAGTAGGAAATAGCATTCCGTAAACTCACCTTTAGTTGATTTTTGCTGAAATGTCTAACTAGTATGTTCAAGAAAGGAAAACATATTGATTCCAAAGACTTGATACGCGGGAAATATGCCTTTGTGACTGGAAAATCCCAAATTGTGCATCGGAATATGCCTAAGTAAAACTTATTTGTCTTTCTCCAAATTCAAATTGTGTTGTGATTAAACATATAAAGCAATACCCTTAGGTTAGTGAAATTATATGAGATTATTTGTTTACTTTGTAGTGTCAAACTTATTGGATAAACATTTAAATCTAATAACAATTACTTACATAATGCTATGTTGATTGTTAATCATATTTATCTATGGTTTGTAAAATGTCTTTTTTAATGTTTAAAAGATGTATGAATTTTTATGAGACAATGTAACTGTATGATTATTACAGAACCAAGAAATTACCTTTAGTTACAATCAAGTTGCAAGCAAGATCCAGTGATGTTTCAGTGAAAATGCTTAGTGTTGTTATATTTCGATGTACTTTGCTTGCTTTATATTTGTAACAACGTTAACCCTACTTATAAAATTGTAATACTTATGAATCTTAATGTCTAGTGATTTTAATTTGTAGGATTGTGTTTCAAGCTTTACTTTCCAGAAACATCTGGGCTTTAGGAGAAACTTTTCATTAAAAATATTTAATTTTTACACTTGAAGGTACTCGAACAGGTTTAGAGTATATTTCAATATTGTTAAATTTCACTCTTGGTTAAATGTTGAAAATTTTTTAATGTTTCACAATGGGAAGACATGCCCGAATGCTGTGTGAGTGACAAACGCAAAAATTCCTTTTTACCAGTGACATATAAGTATCTTTTTCAGTTGCTAAACTCACGTAGTAATTATATTTATACCATCGTAAATGATCCAGTAAAATATAGTTAACCTAGACGAATAAATAATAATATATGTATTGTAACTGAAGTAAAAAAAATTTGTATTGAATTATATTATGTTTTGGACTACGTTATGTTGCGCCATGTTCGTTAAAAATAGCAATGTATTTGTTATCAATAAAACACATGTGTGATGTAACAAATTTTATTCCGTGTTGTAGTTTGTTTCCCCACACCAAGTACTAGGTTCAAGAGGAAACAAAAATTTGTGCCAGCTCGTTATTAAAAAGTGACAAAGTGACGCGATAGAGCTGTTCCTATTGGAAGTGTTCTTACAAAACAAATCTCTATTGTATTACCATTATATATTTTAAAGATGTTCAGTTTTGTAATTGTAAACTGAAATAATTTCACAGTTTAGGTACTTTCCTAAAGACGTTAAAATACATGCATGACATACTGCAACAGTGAATATTTCAGTACGAAAACGTATAAACGTATGCTGGCATTTTGGATATGGAATTGGTATTTAGCTACCAAAAGGAGTGTTTTATCGTGCTTACCTAATATGTGAATGAAGTACATAATTACTATAGCATTGGCACTTAATGAAATCCTAAAATATGAAAAAGGGACTGTCTGAGAACCAGTTATATATAACTACCTTCCCGGCTGCGGCTTCATCCGTTACTGTTGTTAAAAATTTAACAAAATTTGGGTACCTATTCTTAAAATGTTAAAGTAAACAGGGTACATTCCCTAATATTTGTGTATCATATTATGGCAGTTACCGTCGTTTAGTCCTCTGCTATAATTTTTTGTACAAAAAAAATAAAGGAAATATTTGAGACGACATCTGCAGGTATTCTGTCAAAATTGAACAACATTATAGTAATTCCGGTTCGATTCCCGGCTGGCTGGATTGAAGTGTTTCATTAGCCAAATCTCCTGTTTCTCCCGTCCTCATACAGGCACTACTCTGTATCCAGCTCATGTCACCCATCACCGGCTCTAAGCTTGTCCCGTGGCAGCTGCGTCCTGTATGCTTTTAACATTTCACATCTTTGTCATATGCTTCAAATATAAACATTTTCTGCTACTAACGTGTGCGTGCAAAATATCAGAGAAATTTTCTGTCGGAATCTATTACAAGGAATGCTATAAATCTCCCTCACCGCAGACTTACATAATACCCGATAACACCAAGACATGTCATCAGAATTCTCATGTGTGTATGGGATCCAAAACCAAAAGGTGTTTTCGTAAATCCAATGACGAAGAGTAACATCTTTTGAATTATGTATTAATCCATAACCATGCTCATGTTGCAGGAATTCTGGAACATTTTACTTCCATTTACAGACCTGATTATAAATTTAGGGGGGGGGGGGAATGAAATAACTTGTCACGTAAGCTACATTCCTATTCAAAAATAATCCCGTTATCTCCATGGGTTCACGAATTACTGAGAATTATCTGGAAACACATTACATTCCTTGACGGCCTTTTGGGTAAAATTTTGAGGAAAGAACACAATGAAAGCAGGTTTTTTTAAAAGTATTTATGAAAGCTTGTAAGAATCAATCAGATATCTCAGCAGGTTGAAAAGTATTCGTTTAAAATGCATTTCAAGTTTTTCACCCTTTATTTAGAAATTTGAAAAAATCTAAAAATATTGTAGTATGTATATGAATACACTATATTTTGAGGCAAAAATAACACTCTCGCAAAACTCATTTACTTCTTGTCACCACTTTAATTTCCCAATTTAGAAAAATTCCTTCTTGTTTGGAGTTCACGGCGTGAGGGGAAGTCACCTTAAAAATTTCGTGTGTCTAGGTCCAGAGGTTTGGGCTGTGTGTGTTGATATGTCCCTAGCCACGCCGCGTCACTCGTGCATGCGAGACTTGTAGAGATAAGTAATCTCACTACCCACACTCTTAGCTTCTTTTCCCCCTCCATTTGTTTAGTCCGAGCGATGAGAAGGGCGAAGCAGAAAAGAACAAAAGAAAAAGCAAGATTTAAGGTGGTTCAAGCAGTGGCCGCTAGATGTCATAGCACACAGCAAAGAGAAGTACACCGCCACTCTACGAAGGCTCGCTGCCAACTGACTGCCGATATCCGGTTCCCTGCGTTATATACGATCTAACTGCGCGCTGATAACATACAAGTACGCGTTTGTGGACGGTTTAAGCCTATTTGCGGCTTATTCCCACACATAACTGATTTTCAGCATGCACCATTTCCCTTAAAGGAAATATGTCAGTCAGCCATTTGTTTGTTATACTCTATACCACATAAAGTTTCCATATTTTGACAGATTGTATGAAAGTAGTACCTAGTAAACAAAGTGAATATGTATCATTCCACCATCATGTGCTTCCCATCTGGCTGTCAAAACAAGTCAAAACCAGGTGAAATTTTGCTTGATATGTAAAAATAAGTTGTCTAGAATTGCAGAAAATATGTTAATACCTACATAGCTAGTTTGATTTATGTAACCCTGAAATGATGTTTTCCAACACTCAAGAAGATAAATCAGTAAAAGCAAACATTAAAATATATGTTTAAATCATGAAATGTCTTCTCACTTGCACATTTACAATTCTAACAACAGAAAAAACATTTGAACATTGAATTTTGTTGTACTAATTGATACTACTGAAACCAGGATTAAATTACACAAATTAAATTTTTTTCAGAAAGTAAATAAACTTACCTAGATAAAATCAGTAAAACATTCAGGTTTACATAGAAATGCTTAAGCATTTTAATTTTCTTGCAAGAAAGGAGACTGATGTGCCTTGGAAGAAAACAGATCTGTATTCACTCCGTCGTGAGAAAGCAAAAGTCTGCTGGTGTTCTGGGTAAAGACAATATTCTTTCACCAGTTAGCTGATGGAACAAATATGAGTAAGATAAAACCAGAAAACATTTTTATGTTAGTGTGTAGATGCAAAAGCAACTATTTAAGTCGATGTTGATGTTGACTCGGTAGATAAAAATCCTGCAAACATTTCTATTTCATTATGTATTGATTGTACACTTATCATCCAGTGGTACTGCTAAAGGCTAGGTGTCACTTTCCAATGTATACGACAGTGGTTCAAAATGGTCGTCACTTGACAAGTTGTCTTTGTCATCGTTGTCACCAATATTAATGACGATTGGTTGAACTACAACACGACTGTCCCACATTACTTCACGTGACCAGTCCTCTGATATAAGTTTCTCTGTATGAGAGACGTAGTTGTTCCATCTGTAATGAAAATGGGTAAACTGTTAAGTGAAAAATTTTCAGTAATCGAGTGAACATTGCATCTTTATATGAATATATTCAAAGATACACATACAAGGCACATACTTTAAGTGGTACAATTACTTACTTCTCAGCTGTAACTTTCAGAGTTGCCTCCTCCCACAAAGAAAGCACAGTTGTATCATCAAATTGTTTGCCTCTCCCAGCGTGAGACACTTAATACCGTTTACATTCACTCCATACCATTTCAATCGGATTATAATGACAGTGGTATGGAGGTAAACGTAGTACTTGGTGACCAACTTCATGTATCATGAGGCCATGAGGCCTACCTTGTACCTGAAAATATTTTTTTACCAATTAAAATTTTATCACCCACAAAACACAAGTAGCCACCAATATTCTTTCAGTTTACTGTACCCTCCCTTACTTTTTCTGAGGTCTGTACTGCAAGGCAATTCTTAGAAGTTCTCCTCGTAGTGCATCTTGAGGGTATGCAATGTTTTTTTCCTTCAGCCAATTTATGAATTCAAGTTTTGTTCAACTTGTAGTTAGTAATTTCTCACCCTAAAATAAATATCATATTACAGAAAATGTTATATAAAAAACTATGTCCGAAGCACAATAGGAGTGAATTTGAAATATATAAACTAGTGTTAACTATAACCCTATTGCAATTAGTGTTGAATATTTGCTGATCATTATAAAAATAATATAAAATTTGTGTCCATAAAGTAATATAAACAGTTGTGACATTTGGTTAAACATACACTAGCTATTTCAACCAACCTGGACGCTATGATAAGATGCATTATCAAGCACCACCACTGTTGGTTCCTCAAGCATTGGCAGCTGCTTGGTTTGCAGCCATTCTTCGAACAGGTTTCCATTCATATTCCCATGGTAATCTGCACCTTTATTTGTAGATGCAAACACCAACTGGGCACCTTCAACAAAACCATTTCGGGAACCTGCATGAAGAATGATAAACCGTTTCCCTTCATCCAGGTTCTTTCGTTTGCATGTGAAAACAGTTTTATCCTGCCAAGTCTACTTTGGAAACCCTAAAAAAAGATGACGTACACAACAACAAAATGAAAACAAAATGAACAAATGGTGTGTACAATAACATAGCAATGAGTCTTATTGATCCTGCTTGATAAAATTTTGAAATCATGCTTCACTTGCCTTTTGAAAAGAACCATGTTTCATCTAGAAACACAAAGTGGAAGCCTTCTTCTTTAAATTTTTGGTACTGCCTCAAGAACGAAATTCTGCTAGCAGCAATATTAGGATCTTCAAGCAACGCTCTCCTGCCATCAGTTCGTTGCCATGAAAAACCTAATTCTTTCAGCAAATGCTGTAATGTTGTCCTGCTTCCACTGAAACCTGTTTGTCCACTAGCAATAATTGCTGAATGAACAGTGTCCAAAGTCAAGTGTTCTCTTCCAATGGAACCAGCTATTATTCTTTGTATATGAAATAAACCACAGTAATTTTTTATATATATATATATATATATATATATATATATATATATATATATATATATATATATATATATATATATATATATATATACACACACACACAGTGAACCCTCGATAACTCGGACTAAAGGGGGGGAGAAGCTGTCCGAGTTACGATTTGTCTGTGTTATCGAGGGGTGTCCGGAGAGGTGGGGTAATCAGTCATTAATCACAAGAAATGCGAAAAAATTAGTACGTACCTACGCTATTATTTCTACAAGCAAAAGAGGCTGCAATAAATACTGTTTTGTCGTAACTATCGTGTCAAGTTAAGGAGGGCCACCATGCAGTGGGAAAATTAATGTAACGTGGAGGACTATAAAAGAATGTCAAACAATGCGGGCAGTCAGATCTTTATTTATTTTTTATGCTGCTACTTCTGGCTGATCCTTTTTTTTTATCTCTGTTCTAGAAGCTGGCACCAGGCACCCTTCTATCACATAAAAGTTTTCGTCTGGCTGGCGACCGCGACAGCCAATGTGCGTGCGTGTGAGAGAGATAAGTAATGATCGTTGGAGATAAGCTAGGGAGGTTGCGAGCGGAAGTAGTCAAGGTCAACCGGTACAGTCTCGTGCAATACAAACGCCGCACGTGACCACACGCATCTCACACAAGATGTTTACATTGAAAAATACCTTACGTCCGTATGTTACAGCGTAGGGGCAGCAGCCAACTGCTAGCCTGATAGTTACTTTACCCTTCTTCAAAGTTACAAAGGTATAAAAATAATTTTCCTCGTATACATGAATAAAAACGGTACTGTAATTAACAATCCTTCTGGGTCACTGTACATCATGTGAACATATTTTAACACTACTAATTTTAAAATTTAATTTTATGTTTGTAAATTGCATTATAGAACACATAATTTACAGCTGTATTCTTACACAAATTGTCATATTATAAAGCAATACAATTTTAATCATGTTCTACATAGTTACAGTATTGACTCGCGTAATCGCCGCATATTTTTGATCAAATTTTAGGCCCAAAAAATGAGGTGCGGCCATTATAAGGGGTTTTCAAAAATTACCTTCTAATTTTTTTTTGGTGTAGAATATAACAAATGTACATTTTTTCTATAGTTACTCGTTCATAAGGTAAACATTTCTTCTAAAATAAAGAAAAAGATTTTGTCGGTGTATAGTAAAATGGAAAAATTAAGACTACAAAATCTTGTTAATCCATTCACGTGCGTCACTCAATGAAAATCGTTTAAAATTATCCCGCATAAGACGTTTACATTTTACGGTTTATTACATGTACGCTATTATTTCCTGTGAAGTAGTTTATAAACAAATCAGATTCACGCTTAAAACGTTACAACTCTCCAGACGCCATTACGTTATCAACAGAGCATCATCAACCAGCGAACGTGACTCATCGTGTCTGGCTTGGGCATGGATGTTGTGTTGTTCTTTCACCACCCACATCGGCTCTTGAAAACATTGTTAAAGGGGCGTAAAACCTTCTCACCAATTTTTCTACATCGCAATGCAAAGCAATGATTTTTAATTTTTCTTTTTAATGTCCGGGACAATTTGTTTTGCAACCCTGAATTCATTGTACATACCAGAACAAAATAATTTTCCGTTTATGTGTCATAATAACCCGTAGTTACCGCCATTTCACTAGCACCACATTGAAATGTTTATTTACGACACACGTGCGTGCCTGGCTCGCCGGCCGAAGAGGGAGGAAAGATAAAGAAGTGAGAGGTCGGCCAGCTGCGTTGCATCTTTACTCACGTGTCGCGCGCCTCGCTAGCAACATTTTATCACACGGAACTTGCCAGATATTTACTGTGGGATTATTAAGGGCTAAGTAGCGATGGACGACTACATTATAAAGTTTAATACTGTTCTAAAATGTAATGTGATGAATTTAAATCTAGCAGAAATTATTTTTTATGTATTTTAACCAAAAAATAATTAATTAAAAATTATTAAAAAATTTTAAAAATTTTGTCCGAGTTATCCGAAGTCCGGGACATCGAGGTCCGAGTTATCGAGGGTTCACTGTATATATATATATATATATAACCAATTAGACAATTGGTTTATTTCATTTTTTCACATAGTTACTAAGAATTTCACAGTACTGCAAATGATATGAACTTATGCGAGTTTGCTTAACAATGGCTACTTTCTACAATACTTACCATTATCTGCTTCATGTGTCTGGCATTGTCATGTTTGAACTTTAATCGTGCAAGTGTTTTCATAGCTTTTAAAACTGTTCAGTCACTAATTTCCAGCACAGTCTGTATGAGGGTTGGTATATTCATGGTATTAAAAAATTTCTGTAGGCATATGAGGGATAGGGGAAATTATTTTCAACTTTTCAGTTTAGGCCTACGTTTTTAAAATGTTGTATAACTTTTAACAAAATATTTCTTTTGATTGAAATTATTTATGCTTTTATTACCTCTACATGTAACATTTCCTAGATGTTCATTTTACACAGGAAGTAACAGGAAAATATAACAGTACAATCAGTGTTGATAGGAAAACTAGTATGATAATGCTTAGGAATTTAGTGAACAAGTTTGTTATTGTGTGGGATCTCAACCGTGATAGGCCCTAATGACTGTCGACGATGAAAACATGATTACAGGAATTATAAATAGGCTAGTCCACCACAGCATATTTATAAGCAGTATGCTAGCATTGTGTCTTAATATTCACTGTATTCTATGCTTTCTATATTGAGTACATTAAGCCTATTTTAATTTGACACAGATTGAGTGTACTTACAGCACAAAAATGTGAAAAAAAATATTTTATATCTGATATTGCCAGATCTGGGACAGATCTGAGCTTATGTAAATTTCCTTACCCCCTATGCCAGATCGATTTGACATCTAAACAAAAACCCAGATTCCAATCATATAACACTGAAATGTTGTAGTTCATTTCCGGTACTCTGTAACTGTGTAAGTTTCTTATTTGAGGTTTGTTGGGGCTGGGTTTCAATAGTTTCCGTTAGGGGTGCTCCAGGATTCCAATCATATAACATTGAAATGTTGTGGTTCAGTTCCGGTACTCTGTAACTGTGTAAGTTTCTTACTTGAGGTTTCTTGGGGTGGGTTTTAGTAGTTTCCGTTAGGGGTGCTCCAGTTGTCTGAACTGCGCTGCCCTTTTGACTTCAGACCTACCACTCCACTGGCCATGGAGGGGTAGGCCTGGAGGAAGGGAGGGGGTAGTGTCAGCGGAGGGAGGGGCAAGGGAGTGTGCGCTTGGTGAGGAGAGGTTACTCTTGTGTCTGGCATGGTAGCGAGAGGTGGTGCTCTGAAGCCGTAGTTCCCTTTGATGACCCGGGCCGGCTGGATCAGCTGGACGAGTTGGGAACAGAGGAAGGGCCCCGGTAATCCCCTGATGAGTGGGGAGTCGTGGGTTATGCTAGCGTGAGCGAGTGCTCGCAAGGACAGCTGTGAGTTGAGCTACGGTGAGGACACATAGTCGGGACCGCAGGTTGGTGAGTGAGAAGTGGAAATAACTTCACCTCTTACGGCATGGCGTTTATTGCTGCAGTGGAGAAAGTGGTACCAACTGCCTACTAAGAGTCATGTGGGACTTGAAGTAGTGGCTTGGTCAATCGTTGTGGGGTACAAGAGGTGATGGGGACATGCGACTCGTCAGAAACGAAGTAAATGAGAGTTGTCGGGGACAAGTTCCTTGCCTTGGGGGTCGTTGGGACTGAGGCATAGACAGGGTGCTTGTGGAACTTCGTGGAAATTGTGGCACGGTGCGAAAATTCTCGCACTTAAATGTGACCTAATTCAATTGGAGGGCCTTATTGAGTTTATTAAGTAGTAACTGATTTGATGTGAATTATTTTCAATAGGAGTTGAATTGTGAACTGTCGGGGATAAATGTACTCACTCTTGTAGTGTATACTGTGTCAATAGGGTCATGTTTATGTAAGGAATTGATTGAAAGACTTTGAGTTGGAAGTAACGTCAACATGGTTCAAATGGGATTTTTTTGTGCATGTAATCCTAACTTACGAAAATATATAGAGGTTTCAAAAGGTAATTGTTTTGTGTCTCTAATTCAAGGTTTTCTTTAAGCAACTCGATCCTCAATAACTATAAGGATGTATTGGTAGCAATCTTAGGACTTACCATGTGTTTAATTAAAAGTGTTTAGTGGGAATAGGCCCACGTGTGCTAGATTGCGGGAGCCTGGTTTTCAAAGGCAAGTTGCCTCGCGGGTACGAGCAAGAACGGCTCAACATAACATTTTTTTCGCGTGGGAACTAAGTTAGGCCAATACAATTTATCCTAGTTAATATAAACAACAAAATTTTGACACCTACCTCTGTCATGCATGACATACATTATCCTCCTAATAACACCTTTCCCAAATTCATCTATCTCTCTCTTCATACACATTTTTGTTCTTTTTTTCCCAGGAGTTGTCTGGTCTCCTGGATCTGTGTTCAAGTACCTTAAAAACATCCCATTTACATTTAATTTATTAAATATAAATTAAAATGTTTTCTACACTCACTCGGTCATGAAACTATTTGTGGCAATAACATGATAGAATAGGCCTAAGCCTATGCAAAAATGTTTCTCACAAATAGTGCCTATAGGTAAAAGTTATAATAATAGGCCTAATAGTAATGATTGCTAGGCAGGCTACATAATTAAATTTAGTGGCAGTGACAACAAATAGGCCCACATGGCCGTATGTACTATTTTGTGACTAAGGTTTTTAATTCATGTTCACCTATTCACTTAAAATTCAGTAAAATTTGTTGTCTTATAAGCTTGGCTTAAGTAGCATTTTTATTGCCATGCCTTAAACACTTAACCTAATTAATAAGTTTACCGAACGAAAATTAACTTAACGTATTTATTTTGTTAGCAAAAGCGATATTATAGGCCTTGCTTCTGTAATGTAATTTGGCCTAAATATGGACTCGTTTTAGTCTACTCATTGCCTAATTGTCCCAGTGATGCCATTATTTTATTGCTTATTGATGCAACAAAAATTAATCCACATGTAACACTACCGTAATTTTCAAGGAGTGAAACAAAATCTGAACAATTAATGCTAAAACACATGTACAGAGACTCAGCACCTGTAGGCCTAACTTTAATTACAAAAAAAAAAACAATAAACCATTGCCTTAGACAATATTTATTTCCCCATAAAAAATACATTGCACTACAAATATTATCACGTACATAATTTATCGGCACTTACTTTGCAACTGTTTTTGATGAAATTTGAAGCAATCGGCCAGTCGTGTCAAGCTTTGAACAACTTTCGAGTTCTCCCTTTAGAATCATGTCTTTGAGGCTGTTGTAAACACGCACTATATCTTGCTGACGTTGGCGATTACATCTCGTATTTTTTAGTCATTCCATTTCAATTTCATATCACAGAACGTAATTACTAAAAAACATCACACTAAAACCCGGTACGCACGCTCGAAAAATTCCTTCCCGCTACAGTCCTGCACAAAACATGGCCGTCATGCAATTTTGGCGAAAATGAAAAATCATTGTTTATTATTTATTATTTCTACTGTATAAGTTAACAAACTCGGCACAATAAATACATTTATTAGGCTTACATATATAATGCATAAATGATATGGGCCCTACTGTTTTATGGTTTTTTGCTCTTTGAATATTAATTTTCTTGTTTTCACTGTGCACTATTTTATTTTCCTGCTGCTGTGAGCAAGAATATGTGTTAATCAATGATGCCACCAATACTGCACAGGGCGGCCAGCTGATGCTCCATTGATTTTAAAGCAAGACACTATTTACATTATACAGTAAATATGTTGGCAGCAGCTGCTGTCAATATCTGGAAACTGTATGTGGTAAAGAGTATACAGCATAATTTTTTACTGGCAGCGATTATATAAATGTTGATATTTAGTTTTACATTGTCATGTATTACTATAAGAAATTATAAAAAAAGTAATACGTTATTTTATACATAGATTCAGGCATAATTCGTTTTGTGCAATATGTATCAAGACAGCGTATGTACAGTTTGTATATTTTGTCCAGGGATACACCACTTATTTGATGAATGTATTTATTGTGTCATGAGTCATGTGTTTCACATTATATCTTTGATAAATGGTTCTACTGAAAGTGTGGATGTATGCAATTAGCCTATAAAATGAGTTTTGCCATACATCAGTTTTGTTCTTGCAGAAATAGTTTTAGACAAATAAGAAATATGCCCTCATCATTTGAAATAGTCTCCTATCAATAAAATGATCATAATATATAAAATTTACTTTTAAGCAGTTTTCATTGTGCCTGTTAAATTTTACTACTTTATTTGCATTGATTTTCAGCCATTGGTTGTCAAACCAGATCAGCTTATCAAGCGTAGAGGAAAACTAGGTTTGATTAACGTAAATGCAGATTTGAAAACTGTCCATAACTGGATTGGTGAACGATTGGGAAAAGAAATAACTGTGGGAAAAACAAGAGGAAAACTGCGAAATTTTATCATTGAGCCATTTATCCCACACAAAAATGTAAGTATTATCAATAGCAGACTCACTCTCACTATTCTTAATTACAGAATTATGTAGGTTTACAATGTTTGTGTTCATGCATGTGTGTATAGTTGAAACAATAATTTTACCTTCTTTAAACCAGTTATCAACAAATAATACATTTTAGGAGATGTAATAGAATGTGTTTATAAAATTTTTTAAGGAGGGGATTTAAAAACAGAATTTATTTATGGGAAAACTTGTTACTTACTATTTCACATTTTTGTGTGCAGTCATTGGGTATATAATAAAAGTAATAGTTTTGCACTTTATGTGCTTTTAGAAACCTCTGTTGTGCTTGAATAATTAGGAAAATATGGTATGTAGTGTATGTGTAACTTTTCCATGTGTTGTCACCAACACAAACACTGTACACTACACATATGATTATCTACCAGATGATAACTATTTTGAGTTGTTATGCTAGACTTAGATAATTTTATCTGATGTGGTGCTGTTGAGAAAAACTTTGCTACAGTAACGTGTATTACCTGAGCGAAAAATAATTTTTTATGTAGGAAATTTAAAACACTAGTGTAGATATGGTCATTAAATAAAAGCATTCTGCATAGTAGAAAAAGGTGGGAACAATAACAGATTTGTAATATGCAGGAAAATGTTATGAAAGAACAAGCATAAATAACGAGGTGCACTAGATTAACTATAGATAAATCACCAGCCAGCCACAAGCGTATATTTGACATTAATTATTTCATGCCAAAACCTCTGAGTTTGGGAATATCATTGTACACAACTGCTGCAATACAAGAACAACACTGGTGTTTGTAATAGAGGGATAATGTAAAAACAGTCAGTGTGAAGTATCTAATGACCCACACACACACTAACCAAAACCAAATGTGAAATATTCTTAGCAGGCATACCAGAAGTAACAGAACCTGTTACGATTCTTGAGTTACAGAAAATTGCCACAGTAAAGAAAAACTAAATGAAAAGTAATAGTGATCAGCATTGAAAATGACAGCACTCTGAAGGAAAAATTAGCGCTACTTTGTCTAGCCATCATGGAACTCCTTACCATATGTATTAATGTTACCCATTTCTAATGAAAAGATCAATGTTACAGTTAAGCAGATGGTATGGCAATGGGTTTGTTACTCTTGCTTTTCATGGCCAGCATTTTCACAGAGTATCTTATAACATATTTTTTTTTTGCTTATTGAAGCATGTTTTGAATTTAATTAAATATTTTGGAGCTTAAGTTCCAGGGATTAGTAATAGTAATATGTTTTCAACCTAATTTGGAATGGTAACAATTATGTTTTTTATTTGTAACAATTACAGGAAAATAATGCTGTGAAATAACTTTTATGGCTAACCGCTGGTTAGTTTAAGATATTTATGTATAAACTTACCAGCAGAACCAGGCAGACATTGTCTTGACAATGCTATGCAAGGCACTATGAATCCAGTTGCAGGCTTATATCTAACATAATGGACAGTGTGGAAATACTATCCGCGTTACATTATCTTTACCAGTTTTCATGGCAATTGCACGGCTAGGAACGAGTCGCTGAAAGTTAATAAAAGTGATTTTTTTTTTGTAAATTCACTAAAGTCCATTTTTTTTATTAAATGTCACTATTTTCTTTCATTTGTGTTTAAATTTATTTTCCTCGCCATATTTTACCACTCATAAACGTATTGTTACATGTTGGGGCTAGGTACATTGAGGGATGGAGGTCTTCGGTAAAAAAAAATAAAATAAATGAAGTAACCTAGTTTATTTACAATTATTGACACCAAAATAATCTCTATATGTCACTAATGATTAATTACTATTAAATAAATCATTAAACAACACAAATAACTACTATTTACATAATGGTTATAAAATCTAAATAATATAATCACAGGCCTAATGAAAGTTCTCTGTTCTTGAAATGTCTCTCTCACCATTTACAATTGGTCGACCCACTATTCTAACTGAGAACATACCGATGGTCTTCTTGAGGCCCCCATAACACCTGCGTCGCGCTACTTGTTGCAGTAGACAATCTCACTGATCACTCTTGAACTATTCTCGCAACCTGTCACTATTGCCACAACTCATACTAGACACCTACCGGCAATAACTATTTGTCTCTGCGCAGCTCTCTCTTTTACCCTTTAAAGTCTCTAATTTTCATGGCAAATGTTTACCTCAAAGCTCCTGGAAAGAGGTCGTATCTGGGTCAAGCACCATCCTGCAGGAGAAAGTACACGCAGGAATACTCAAGATCATAACTGCTGTATTTTGAGTCTTTACGAAACCCAAAACAGACATGCAGGTGTCCGCCTCCACACATTGGAACATGCTAATGTGAGCAGCACAGTGCAAGCTGATATTTCTTTATTCTTAACGCTGCTATACCAACTTAACGCTGCTCGCACGATAATTGCGGCATGCAGGTGGTTGCCAAGACGCCACACAAGGTAACACGAGCCGTACAGTACATTTGGATGTCCTTTAGGTTTGCCGCCACTGTTTCTTCGTACACTGCTCAGCAAGACAGTCGCGGCTGGTAACAGTACTTTTTGGTATTAACAAACATGCCTTGATGATAATTTTGCATCGTGCGGTAAACAAGCCAGCCAAATTATCTAATTCCATTGTGATGTCATGGACTATGCAATGGCTACGTGTGGAACTGGCTGGCCAGTGTAAATGATTATATCGTGGATGTATTCAATAGCAAAATGTTGCTATGTGATACTGCACTTGTTTTGTTTTTACAGTTCAGATACATGAATCAATAGGCATATTTTAACTAACATGCAGGTTACTAGCATGTACCATATATTTGAGTGTATTTTGAAACTCTTGTATTTACGTGCGAGCGCAAAACCACTTGTTTGTTAGTTACCATCTATGTTGCTTACAGTACATTCCGTAGATTATATTCATTGAATACTACATATACTGCATGTGCTACTTATAATATGATTCCTTCTAAATTTAACGATGTTTCCTTCACTGAATTGAACCGTATTTGATTGTATATTATTTGTTTATTCTATTGTATTATATACCAAATTGCCTAGTGTAATATTTGACTTATTGTATTGTTTTATTTATAGTACTGTTTTACTTATTGTAGTGTTTTACTTATTGTAGTGTTTTACTTATTGTAGTGTTTTACTTATTGCATTATGTTATCTATTATAATTTTTCTTATTTCTTTTTACTTGGCTGTGAAGATTACTGTATAAGAATATGTTAGACACTGCAAATTGTAAACCGGCTATGGAGCTGAATTTTGTTCATGTATAAATAAATAAATAGAGGAGTGAAAGTGCAAAACGTGCTGCGAACTTCACCTTGCTATGCTTGCATGGTTACGTCCAGTATAAAAACATTTAATTTTCGGTATGTGTTCTGGTAACTTATCTAATAGTTTGTGTTCTGTTTGTAATTCAATATTGTTTACTACAATATTTTCAATATTTACATTTACAAGTAGCTTACAAAATTTAACATAAAATATCCTCATCATGGATTTGAGATAGTGTTCAAGTTGGCATTTGCTTTATGGTTTTCTAAGCGTGATGCGTTTCATAAAAATTATGAAGGTTTTTTTTTGTTTTCAGTGTGCACAAAATTTATTAAGGTAAGTAATGATAAAATTGCTACCAGATATGAATTTGTGTTTAACCATGTGTTTGGTTTTAAGTTATTTAAACTTGCTTGCTGACAGTTTCGGTAAAAATTTTGTGAAGATGGGGAAGTATCATTTTCGAGTAGAGTAGTTTGAAAAGAAGACTCCAAGAGGATTAAGGCTGAGGGTGGTAGGAAGAAAAGAGAAGCAGATGAAGAGTTCAGAAAAGAAGTAAAAATAATCAAGCACAATGTTGAAGAGTTAAAGAAAAATGGACGAAGCCAACAAATTATATAAAGTAAAAAAGTATGCTTCAGAAAGAATGCATGAAGAGGCTAACAATAGGCTAAAAAAGCTTTACCTAAGACTCAAGTTGATGTTCAGGAAGTAAGTTTAGTACTAGCAATGTACGAAGCTTAGTTACTATAAACTGTATAACAACTTTTCAAGAGAGTTTTTAGTTTACAAAGTGAACTCCACAGGAAAACAAACGAGCTCCTCTAAAATATTTAAATGATGAACTTTTACAGCCTTATTATTTTGTTTTCGTGTAGTTTTTATGTCTAAAATTACGTGCATAAGTAACTAAATTGGTCACTTGTTTTTCCAATTGTGGTCACCAAATCAACATTTTCGAAGAAAATAACCCCTGCAATTGGTTGAACGATATAACAGTTTATGCACTGCAGTGCCAGCTACTGGCGAGTCTTAGCAAAATGGACGTTGCTAAAATATTCTCAGTGTTCAATTATATATGTATACCAATTTTCATCGTGATCGGTTTAATGGCTGGAAGTTGATGTGCTGCAACCCCATCGTGTTAGATTAAAATGGGTTGCATAAAACCCTTCTACATGAAAAAATACTTGTACGTCCCAAGTTTCATTGTGATCAGTCAGATGGTGTTGGAGTTCATTAATCTTATACATACGTAGATACTATGTATACCAAAATCCATTTTTGTGTGTGTATATGATATATACACACACACACACAAACAAAAACACACGTGCACACTTACAGAAACACGAACACACATATAGAAACACAAACACACATATAGAAACAACGCACACACATACAGACACACGCACACACATACAGAGACATGCACACACATACAGACACACGCACACACATACAGACACGCAACACATGCAGAGACATTCACACACATACAGAGACACACACATACACGCGCACACATACAGAGACACGCACACACATACAGAGACACACACACACA
>PNEQ01090776.1:0-14859 GCA_003012365.1 Medauroidea extradentata
CAAACACGATATAAATCCAATAAAATTGACATGTAAAATTCTATGCTTTTCTCTTGCTTTAAAGTTAAATTTAAAATTAAAAATAAATTTTTAATGTAAATTTCTCTACTCGCATCCCCAATTAATAGGTTGGATCCCGCCGTATACATCCTTATACCTGGTTAATTTGGACTACTTAATTTGTTATTATAAAAAAAAACATTAATTAAGACAAAAAAAATTGAAATTACTGTGTGATAAGAGGCCAAGTAAGTGCTACGTGCCGGTGCACGTCACAGTACTGTAGTATGAAATCACTTTGAGAGTTGAAATTACGTATTTAAATTCAAGTGTTGATCATTTCATAATTGGTTTTATTAACTAATACTTGGGCACTTTATTACTACTGTCTTTATGTCCCATGCAATCAGCATACAGTACCTTTATTCTGTTATTCGTTAATGAGATCCATAACTTGTTCTTTTAAATAATTGAAACCACTTTCTTTATTATTTAGCATACTTGCTCCATTTTGGCAACAACAACTCCCAAAGGCCGGCGGACTAAACTATCCAAGACCCCGTTATCCAAAAGTAAGGGACTTGAACCCCAGGCAGTGCTCAACCCCGCTTTAATAATCCTATACTCCGCGTCAGCCAATTGATGTTCCTTTATCGAGGTAAAGGAATCCGGCGCCGATAATAACGAGCCCACAAGGTCCCGTCCCTCAGCCGGCGGCACGGCAACCACACTTGGCTCCTGCTCAAATATCCTCGATAAGGAATCGGCCACGGGATTAGCTACTCCGCGAACATGGTGTATCTTAAACCGGAACCGATTAAGCCTCAGGACCCAACGTCCCAACTTTCCTAGCTGATGGAGATGTCCTAATATCCACGATAAGGCTTGGTTATTGGTACACAAATTAAATTCTTTCCCCTCAAGGAAGCCTTGGAAGCGCTCCATCACTTATAGACATGCCAAGCACTCTTTCTCATAGGCGCTTAATTTTCGCTTCACCTCGCTAAGTACTCTACTAGTGTACGACTCGGGATGAAATGGTTCTTTCCCTGCCATGTCTTGACTCAACACCACTCCCAACGCAATTGCTGAGGCATCTACATGAAGGTAGACTTTCCTAAAGTCTGGTAGGTACAATACAGTTTTCTCATACAGCAAACGTTTTAAGGTTTTAAACCACCTTCGCTGGTCTTCCCCCCACTCAAATTTTGCGCCTTTCTGCTTCAATCTATTAAGTGGTTCCGCAATGTCGGATAAATTGGCTATAAACCTCGCATAGTATCCCACCATTCCCATAAACTTCTGCACGCCTCTTAGAGTGGTAGGCTGTGGGAACTCCAAAATAGGTTTCACCTTTTCCATGTTAACTGTTAACTTTCCTCCTCCTATCACATATCCCAAGAACTTCACCAACCTTTTTCCTATTGCTACCTTTTTGGATTAATTGTCAGGCCTACTTCCCGCAACATGTCTAAAACAGCCTTTACGTGCCTCATGTGTTCGTTCCAACTTTCATTATACATGATATCATCTATGTAATGGAACACGAACTTAATTTTGAAGTCCTTCAACACCTCATAAGCACATTGCTTAACGCCTGGCTACCAAAATTACTCCCCATGGCCGTAATAAAATTAGACACTGTGCCGATTTTCAGCTTATCCCTTAAGGCCGCATATAACTGCAGAATCTACTAATGCCCAATTCTTGCAAATATTTTCTCCCGTTTTCCCATTGCACCATTAACATGTTCCCGTGCCGGACATTGGTTCTTTTGCGCGACTTAACTCATACGCGGGCTACAAGGTCGCGCTGTCCTCTCGCCCTTGCCCATTTCTCGGACACTGTCCCTTCAATGTCCTGCTTTATTGCACTTAAAGCATCGACGTTCCTGCGTTTTGAGCTTAGCTTTCTTGCATTCTGCCACCCAATGGCCCCTGACCCCACAATTGGCACACCTTCTCAGTCTCCTCCATTTGTCTATTTCTCCCAACGCCTTTATCGGCCTTTGCCTATCCTCACTCTCCTGCACATCGACAGTCATTACGTGGGCCCTATTATAACCTTTACTAGCCGCCACACCCTTATTATCACCTTTACTAGCCGCCACACCCTTATTATCCAAGGAAAATTCCTTGAAATATTCCCGCCGCGTATCTCCGCGACCCTGAACATCGACAGCCATTTTTTGTAATTCTGTCAGTGTCGTAGGCTACTTACACAGATTACATTTGGCCCTCATCATAGGGGAAATATTTTCCATTGTCAAGGCAATTAAATCCCTCTCCTCCCTCATCTCTCCTAAGGCCCTACTGTAATTTAAAATAGATTCCGCGTATGCAATAAATGTCTCGTCAGGGGATCTGAAAATATTCAACATGACGTTTTATGCACCTGAATCGAACCCCAGCTGGGCACAATCGATCCAAAAGCCTTGTCGAAAACACTCCACCCTGCAGGTGTTATCATGTGACAATATCTCTGCCAACACCTGGGCTGAAGGTCCCCTACACTTTACTGCTACACAGGTCAGTAAAATTTTCTCAGGAAATTGATTTAGATCCGCAATCCTTAACAATTTAATTAAAAAATCCAAGACGGGTTCTACTTTCCAGCTATCAATGCAAGGTAACGTCTGAACTAAGTCTCTTGTCCATCGATCATTTTCTCTAACTACATCCTTTTCCACCCGCAACACATTCTTTCGCCTCTCTTCCTCCTCTTGAAACCACGTAATAACCTTTTGGTGCAACTCTACTGCAGTTTTATCCTCCTCGACCAAAAAACCACTTTCTGTTAAATAGATAACCAAATCAGCCCGCCTGAGACGATACAAAAAATCTGATGGTGCAGACATGCTTAGATACGTAGATGTGCACCGGACGGTGCAGACATGCTTAGATACATAGATGTGCACCGACTCTCGAACACCGTACCCAAGCAACTGAATTCCAAAACACTAAATAACACTAACATTTCTTTGCTCCAGAATGTGCCCCAAACTTGCCACTTGCCCCGGAAGGAAGCAGAGTGGCGCCGTGAATTGTGCCATTTTGGCAACAACAACTCCCAAAGGCCGGCGGCCTATACTATCCAGCTCCCCAAAAGTCTTACTAGAGGCACACTGAACAAATTCCAAAGGCGTGACAAGACTCTACCAAGTCGACTAACAAACGCTTAGAGCAGGTTAGTGAACAAGCGAACATTCTCGAGCAAAGAAAGGAAACACATTTCTAGTTTAAAAAACTTGTGTGCTACCACTTCAATTTCACTGAACATAAATTTTGCAACAAAAATTTTATACAAATTCACAAAGGCGGTAATACAAGACAAATTCCGGTAACTAGCACATCTTTTCAGTTCATTAAGGTGTTTACAAGTATTCTACTCTTTTAAGTAAGTGCATTACAAGTCAAATCACAGTCTTTCCCTTTTAACTCTTAAATGACCCATTTTCAACAAGCATTCGCAGCGCAATTACACCTCTCATCGGATACTCTTACAGTCATAAGGAACGATAGCTGAATCCCATCGCTAATATCACCCACTGAATTCCACCTTCACTCCTCGGTGTGTTCAAAAGACCTTCCAGCGAGTCATCCTAAGCGTCTTTACACAGGCAAACAAATATCCAGGAACACTCTTTACTCTGGTTACTCCGAAATGTAATTTGGCGAAGACCAGGAAATTATAGTCCGCGGCGACAGGGCTTACTACCCAAGAATCCAGTGGGCCCGAACACACGGTCGCCCACTTACCAAGCAGCGAGGGGAACACATCCACCTGATACTCAGCTAAGCCAGTCAACCAACTGGGCATATGAAGGTCTATGTTACCAAACACACTGACAAACCCTTGACGAAGACGTCCGCTTGTAACAACACTCTTACGCTCCACTTGGAGTGAAGGAGCATGCTAGCTCGAAGTTCCACCTGAGAGTTCCATCTCCCCGGCACGCGCCGCCACACCGCAGCTCGCTCCCCCCACCCTGCCTCCTATCTACAGTGCCCCTGCCGCCAGCCGGTGGAACCACACTACCCATGCCATCCCCTCCATGGCCAGTGGAGTGGCAGGTCTGGCGGGTAAGAGAAGGCTGCAGCACCGTAAACCGGGGCAAAACCTCTCAGAAATACGGCCGAAGCCGACCACCAATCCAAACACAATAAAAGGCATTTAACGCCTTAACCAAGAGAAAAGATCCTGACCCAGAACAAGGGCACAAAATCCATAAATAAATAACCCAAACTCTATAAAAAAAACAAGGAAGACCGCTCATACTTTCTGTGAACTACATTAGAAGCTCGATAAAGCGCTCATGTCGGGAGACTTAAATCTAACCCGCACTATAGCCTATGCGCTATACCGAGACCAGAAAGAACAAAAAAAAAAAAATTTCAAGAAAGTTTTTATATAGCGCCGCAATGTTCTTATTTGCCACCATATCACATTAAACTTTCATCCTTTATAAGTTGTTCTGCCTTATCCGCGGTATTTTGTTCCAGGAAATCCGCGGATAACGAAAACAGCATATATTCAAGACACCGTAATAACCTACATAAACCACTACATACAATTAATAAAAAAAATTTAACCCCTAATCTTATATGCTACTGTATTGGTGCAAAGTACAGATATTTAATACGTTCATAAAGTGTCCCACAACATTTAAATATCATAAAAATTACACATAGCGTGTGCATTGCGGCGCAAGTTAGATACAGCGGCAGCCACACTGCGAGCGGTCGCAGTGACTAGGCAACAGCGCGCGCGAGCCAGGTGGTCGGCTACTGCTGACGTTACAACACAGCACGGGCCTGATCTGCTGCGCTATCTCTCCACCCACCCTACATTGCCAAGGACGTGCGCTGGGCAGACAGTGTGTGTCTCCACAAGCGTTGATAGAATGGCATCTGAAAACACTATTTCTCATGTGTAATGTGTACTTTATCTTTGTCATCTACATAAAACAACAGTGGAACAAGCACAATTACGACTACATGGGCGTGAATATTTGGCATTTGTCTCTAAATATTTCTTGCTTGTATGACGTGCATATCAATTACAGAAAAGAATTAGATCATAAACATAAAATATTTTGACCATAATTAACTATGTTAGCAGTTTCGTTTTTAATACGTCATCACTGATTATACTAAAATTAACTTGGCGCAGTTTTTTTTTTTTCACACGTCACTGAAAAATGTAACTACACTGGTATACATGGATAAGGTCAAAGTTTTAGCGGTTTTTGTTTTAATACAGCGCCACTGATTGCAATTAAAGTATCTTAGCTCAATTTTTTTTGCAGTTTTCGGTGAAGTACTAATACTTGAACCTATTTGTCGTGCTTTATTTTGAGACGTAAAAATGACACACTTTTTTTTTCCCCCGTACCTGCGGCCAATTGCAACAGATATGTCTTTGTTTAAATGTAGCTTTTTCATTTTGTTAGTCAAAGTAAGAATTTTGCGATATTCTCTTCTGTTTAGAAGGATCACTACAGTCTTTCTTTTTAGGAAACATTACGCTGCAGGCCACGGAAACGTGTATAATTGCACACAGTAGAGGCGCTTCAGGGCTGTGTACTACATGTGGGCGGGTGGCAAGCGGGCAAACAAGACAATGTAGTTAAATACACACGTGTGCTCTGTGTGGAAGCAGTTTTCGGGCAGGTGATAGGCGACGCAGCCCGCGGGAGATATCAAATGATTTAGACTTAGTTTTGGAAGCGTGCGGCAAGCGATAAGAGCTATGCAAGTGAAGTACCGCCGCCCGCACATTCGACACTGCATCGCTTCCATGCCCCTGCCACCAGCACCAACTGTTGACCGCTGGTAAACAAACATACAGTGCGCACCAAGCACATTGCATAACGGAGTAGATAACAGTGGCTGACAACACGAAACTAGCTGCTCTCTTGTGCACTAGTGGCGCGCTAGTAGTTTGTACGGCAAACTATGCTTGCTTACACGAAAATACGAATTCTTAAGAATTTAATGTTTATATTTTAAGTGTTTTTTCTCTCGTTTTCCAACCGCGGTTGGTGAAAACCGTTGATACAAAGCCCACGGATAAGGCGGACTGACTATAATACTGTACTCCAGTTTAACTGTTAAACTACTTTAGTTTATGTTATGTTGATAATATTTAACTAGTCTTTCACCGAATAAGCCTTTCTTTTCTGTGACATCGCACCACATAAAAAACTGAACTGATCGCAATAAATTCTTGTTGGCAGCTGCTAGTGTGTCGTCAGCTGTGACTATCACTTCCCATCCACTTAGCGGCTGGGAATTCCCTAGTGCCAGTTTCTGCCCCTTCCCTCTTCCAAGCAATACTTTCCCCTCCATTCCTACCACCCCTAACAAGAGGCCTTCCGCACCGCCGCACAGCGAGACGTCAAGACTCCTGGCGACTAATAAACACATCCGGCCTGTCAAACTTTGAACACGTGCATTACCGCTTCTTGTCCACTGCCTTTTGTCCTTCTCTGCCCCTCTCGTTTGATCGTTTGACTGGCAAAACAAACGTCCCTTTGAAGTACATAGTAGGATTGTGAAGTTTCTGGTACTGTATATTAGTTTGGAGGACATGAATTACCCCGCGATATAACCGAATACGCGGTTTATCGAAGCGCGGTATCCAGAGCTTCTACTGTATTTACTTTTTCAAGACCACTCTAATTATCTTTCCGATTACAAATGTTTTACTTACAAATAATACCTATTTCTGATCAGCATGGTAAATCTTTATTTATGTGAAAAATTGTCACTATACAAACAGTAATTGCAAGGTTTGCATCATTACTGCACCACAACCCTTTCAGCTTAGTGTTTCATAGCGGTATCTTCTTTCTTAGCCATTTTAATTTTAAAAAAAAGCTGTTACAAAAATCCTGGATTGAAAACAATGCAAAAATGAGGAGCAGTGTAAACAAAGTAGACAGAAGATTATGGAAGCAGAGATGTCAAAACATAAGTAACTTTACAACACTCAGGCTATTAGTGCTCTTTGCTCCTGACTCTGTGATATTAACAATAACCAACTCGCTAACATTTGAGTAAACAAACTTTTCCACCAGTTTATTTTTTAAACCTACATTGGTGACTATAATACAATCCCCAATTCTAGTAGTTTTTTTACGGGAGGGGAGGCGAATAAAGTAAATAAGATTGACTACAGAGCCAACGTTCAATGGGACAATAGGTAATGTTGAGTTTCAAGCAAAGTTTAACAGTTAAAGTTCTGCTCTTCGCATGTTTTCAAACTTTTAACTCATCATGTTGAGTGTGTTGGCAAATAAACTAATGTATGCTTATGCAGGATAGGTGATAAGCAGATGTTCGTGACTTTCAGGGAAGTGTGAGAGAATTTAGAAGTACAGCACTGGGTTACAGTAGGCACATGACAGCATTGTATGTTGTTGCAGGCTACTGTGAAGGAGATGGCTATCGTGTAGGGTTCGGCAGTTGTTCCGGCAAACTGCAGCCTGCAGTTCCTGTCTGAGTGCACTGGCAACACATGAAGAGCAGCTTGCTTCTTAAGTCTCGTCTTACTATTTACATCAACTTACTGCACCAGTCAGATTGATTTCTCTCTTGTTTTCACTGCTCAGTTTTGCAAATGTCACCACTCAGGTTGTATCAGTCAACATTAAATTTTAAAATACAGGTTTTATTGAAGGGTGTTCGTAGTTTGTCCTGAACATAAATATTTGCATGTGGTGAGAATATGTATATCCAAATGAACTTCCTGGAAAGTCATTGTGTACTAAAATCAAATTTCTCGGACTCTTTAAGAGTTGGAAATTATTAGAACAAGCATTGTAAAAATGCATGGTAGTAACTTGACTGTATTGTATAGATACAAGGACTGTGGAGGATAGGAAGTTTAATTATTTTGTGACCTTACTCAATTATTAAAGAGTAAATTTTTATCTTGATCATATTATTTTTAATCCACCTTTGTTTGAATGGAAAAATTAGGCTCTTGATACATGCTATCTAAGAACTCTACGAAATTCCAAAAAGTAAATTCTGTAAACACTAATGTATCACATGTACATTTTTTTTTTTTTTTTTTTAATTTAAATTTTACTACCAAATGTAGAATGTGCAATTTAAATGTGTGTGTGTGGCACATGTCGGCAGCCTGAATAGGATACTTAGCAACAGTGCATCTGGAGTGTCAACAACTATTGCATATGCAGACATGCAATCTGCAGTGTTTATGTATTGGCAAAAATAAAAAACTGCATTGGCATTGTTAATCAGTCCTGTGCACAAGTTATCTTATAGTTAGTTTATTAACAATGAACACGTATAAGGAGTTTACAACCTTTGCAATGGGTAAAGATTGAAGCTGATAAAAGAAGTAAGGGAAATACAAAACAGCCTGTTTTCTATTTTTGCGTAGTGAAACTGAAGTTAACAGTTGTGATAAAATTGGCATAGACTATGTCATTTTTGAACTAACATGTTCGGAACCCATACATATTTTTTTAGGTGTGCCACTGCGTTGTACAAAAGGGCACAAGTACCGTACTTCATACAGCATAAAACAAAGGCAGTGATTTAAATTTCATTGGAAAAAATTTTTTTTCCCAAGTTTATCACCAAAAAATTGGGGTATGTACAATACATGGGTGCTCATGGTACATACATGTTTACATTATTTAAGGTAAACCACTGGGATTCAATATGTTAAAAAAATTTTCATGTTAAATAAATCTGAAAATCAGAATAATTGTTAATATGTACTGAAAACGAATTTCGTCACCTTTCTTGTTGTTTTGAAATATGTACGAATAAAATCGTGTATGTGGTTTTTTAATGTCGATTTCTAAAATAGCCTGTGCAAACAGCCTTGAGCTGATAGCTGAAAATCCAAGATTCCTCTATTCAATACTCTGTATTTGCCGATTCGTATGTAAAGTCGGCGAAATTATCAGTAAAAAATTTTAAGAACGTCTGTAATGCATTATATTAAAAAATTATATAAAACCTTCCTTAAATGTAAATAGTACCTTTGTTTGGATAGTGATATATTTAATACACATTTTACAGCCACTATTTTTTCACTATCAAATTGAAGGAAATACAGTTACTGTATTGTCGTATTCCTCCATTTGATAGCCCTTTAAAATATTTCTAAAACAGTGTGTATGCTAATGTACATGTGTGTGTCCGTGAGCATGCATGTGTGAGTGTGTGCACATGTGCAAGAGTGTGTGCATGTGAGTGTGTGTGTGTGTGTGCATGAGAGTGTGCATGAGTGTGTGCATGAGTGTGTGCATGAGTGTGTGCATGAGTGTGTGCATGAGTGTGTGCATGAGTGTGTGCATGAGTGTGTGCATGAGTGTGTGCGTGAGTGTGTGCATGAGTGTGTGCATGAGTGTGTGCACGTGTGTGTGTCTAGGGCATCTATCTTAAGGAGGCCTATTTTGGAGCTGTGAAACTGGTTGAAATACAAAACACACACACACACACACACACATTGCTCAGTACAAAGCATAAGAAGTGAACTTGCTTGCTTCATTCCTACTAGAAATGGCGATTCTTCTCGGAAATAGCACAGGAAGAAAAAACATTTCTTAGGTCTAAAACAATTGCTATTCAAGGGCTGCCAATTGCTGCATGTAATTGTGTGGATTCCATTGATAATTACCGTATGTACTAGAGAAAAATTTTACATATTCAAACAATATTTTATCAGCCATTTTTAAAGTTAAACTATCAAGTTCCGGGTATCTATCGTATTCCGGGTGGTTTAACTTAATAGTAATATATCAGTAGTGGAAAAGTTAGTTTTAATGTAACTTTTATAATTTTGTCGAGCTAGAGAAATGCTTTAGTAATTCTATCATGTTTCTGACAGGGTACCTGAGGGCCCAGAATACTTTATTCAGTCGTAACTTTAGAGACTCTATGGTTGCATAACTCGCTGCTGGTACCTAAATACAGTATTTTTGACACTATCTTCATTAACAACCAATAAAATGTCAGTAGTACCCAATTAAAAGTTTGTGAGTCACATACTGTACATCTATGATACATTTGTCATATTTGTTTTACTGTCTACAAATTTGTTGTTTCCTTTTTTGTGCTGAATTTCTTTAAAAAGTGCAGTTTTTGTAATCAACATTTTTTCAGTGCTACTTGAAATATATGTTGTTTGTAATTATTTTAAAATGACTATAGTAGGAATGTAATTAAATCTTGTGTAAATATCTAATATTTGTGTCGTAACTTCCCTTTTTGTGAGCTATTCTTCAACTGCACTATAAGCATAAGCTGAGAGGTATTTTGCATTCCGCTACAGACTATGTTGACATCAAGGTCTTTTGCCCATGTGTATGAGAGTTTTGAGAGTTAAAACAGCTTACAAAAACTCATTTATTTTTATTTTGCGTCAAATTGCTAACAGGTAAAGTGTTACACGTATGGCATTTCACTTAATTTACCAGTGCTTTAATTTTGTTATTAAAATTAACTTTTTGGGTTATTTTGGTAGTAGAACTACATTGTTGTCTGAGATATTAAAATTTATTAACCCTTAGAAGAAGTAGACATATTTAATTGTTCATTGTATCTGTGCCTTAGCATTGATGCGGTACTGAGATATTTTGCTCAATTCTTTTATATATAAAAATGTTGAATATTGTAATGTACATGATATTTTTGTATGGATTTTAGTAACATAAATAATTGATAAAGGTGGCAGAATTGTATTAAAAAAAATTTGGAAAAGTATTTTATATGGATTTTTATTGTATGTTTATATTGTTGTTTGTTGATTAAATCATTTTAAAATATTGCTATATGGAACCAGTTTTATTTCTATCATATTAGTGTGAACATTTCTGATAACCTCTATGTGGACATGGATATTCTGTACATAGTATTGTCCATACCGTATAAGAATTCCATTATTTGACAGATCATAAAAAGTAGGGCAATGTAAACAAAACATTATGTATCCTTCCACCACCATGTGCTTTCCAGCTGACAATCAAAACATGTCAACAGTAAAGGTATATTATGATTGCAATAACATTTAGTGTGTGTTGTGATTTTCTTGAGATTATTTTTTAGATCTCAGACAGATAACTTATTTTCAATACTAGCTGCACATTAATCTTACTAGGGTTAGGTGGGCAATGTTAATGGAATTATTTCAAATTACAGCAATGGATAGCCTACTCTACAGATATTAATACAATTACTTAAAATTTAACTTTTTCTTGTATATTTTTCTAAATTTAATCAAAATTGTAACATTTAATGGCGTTACCAGAAATAAACAAACATGTATGTGCAACTTATGTTTCCTACCTGACATCTAAAAATATTAAATAATAGTAGCTTATTTGGTTACTGCAAACTGAAGTTACAAGAGCTTATTACAGTGCAAGCAAACATATTTAAACTTTAATAATAATTAAAATAGGCTAATTCATGCAAGAATTATTACAATTATTTTTCGTGTTGCCTTTAATTTGGTTCTGTACTGTCAGATAATAAAGCCGTACAGGCCTAGTTTAAGTTTCCAGTTGTAGACTATTAAACAAACTTACCTTTTGTGGTAGGCCTACCTTTGAAATATCAGTGTAGCCTATTATAGTCATGTGACTATTGTAGGCTAGCCTATATAGCAAAAAATTGTGCTCTCACAACCTAAACGGAAATAATAAATCAATAAAAAGTGTAAGTAATAAACAAACATGGGTAGGCCTAATTGCCCAGATCAGGTTTAAATATTTAATTAACACATGTCATCAAACCAGTACACTTTAATGACCGGGAAATATATAGACGTACGTCTTCTGGCCGTTTCTTTTGGTAATGTGTAGGCCTAAATTTTTGCAGCTGACGGTAAGCACAAAATCTTACGTGGACTTTATATTAACCACTTACTTGCTTAAAACAAAAAAAAAAAAAAAAAAAAACACGGACATTTTCTTACAAAAAGAATTTGTTGAGCCGGCGCCTTGAAAAAGCATGTTTACGTAGAAGACTACAACAAGAACCGTAGGTGTTTAACCACAAATTCTGTTAAAATAAAAGTTAGGTAATATTTTTAAATTGTTATGTAGCACTTTTGTCTGGAAGGATTACGTACTTCTTATTTAGCGAATGTTTTTGTAGACATGCCAGCTGAAGTTCCTGTCTTCCGAATCACGTCTTAATATCCCGTTGTTGTTAGCGATTACAAGCCGCGTATTTTAATCCCTGAATTATTGCAATATATGACAATTACATACATGCCCAAAATATTAAAATAACGCCATACAAGAATCTCAAACACGAACACATGAGAAGCTCAACCTGAAACACTCGCAACGCAAATGGCCGCTCTTTGTTTTTGTTGCCGGACGTCATAATATCCCATTGGCGATTACAGGCTGGGTTTTATAATCCACACATTACAATATATTACATATATGCACAGAATAATAAAGTTAACACATTATAAGAATCTCAAACACACGCGAACGCGGTAACGTTTCGCACTCGCAAATGGCCGTGCTTTGTTTTGTTTTGGTTACAGGTCAACTGATAATGGTGCGGTTGTTTGTAAATTAGTTATAAAATTGCGCGATTTGAATGTAATAAAATAGTTAACGGACTAATGCTGGATACGAAGCCGTGTTATTATATTAAGTTTTCTCCGAAATGCATACTTATTTTTCACGTATAATACACACTACTTTCAGCGTCGGCGATGGAAGGTAACCGATTTGTTGATCAGGGCTGCCACTACTACTTCATCAGGTCAAACAGTCACGTCCTGTTGTTTTAAATGGTTGCCACGTGTCTGGCACGTGTTAAAAATATTGGTAGCATCGGCTGTCAAAATACGGAATTTTTACATGGGATGGACAGTTGTTGACTTGTTTATTTTCAGTTAGAAAGTCTAGAGGGGTTTTATTAATGCAAGTTTGTACCTAACATGTTGAGATTTAAAGATAAATACTCTATTGACAAACTTGACGAAAATCAATTACACAGTAGGGTACCGACAATCTGGAAATTTAGCCAAAATCGGTGAACAGAAAACTGATCATGTATAATCAGGGAAATGGAGTGTTGGTCAGATAAATCAAGGAATAGAAAAATTATTTTTTGTGAGCTGGACCTGTGAGTCCTCCTAGCAATCAAAATTTTAATGGTGTTTTTAAAAACTACCTAAGTCCATACTTTTACTGAAATTGTATTATTGCTGCAAGCTGTGGTGTGACCTGCAGTTTATTGAACAAAGTGAATAACATCACACTTTCCCTTTTGCTGCAGCATTAGAGGTCAGCTGATCAGAGTATTGCGTATACTATTTATTTATTTATTTTTTTCCTTGTGAACAATTTTTGTTTCAGGACTTGGGTTGTTTTTGAATTCACTGCTTCAATTACTCTTTGCAATGGCAGAAAGGAATTTTGCTAAAGCAAAGTTTAGTGCAAAAAAGTGTCTTGAGTTTTTGTTGAATTAGTGCACAACGTGGTTGTTTGTTCCCTCTGCTCTGCTGCTGTGGCACATGCATGTTTGGGTTCGACACACGAGCACTCTCGTGTTCCAACACATGCATGTTGATGTGTTGTACATGTTAAGTTGCGGGTAGTGCATGTTGTGTGGCCCCCAGTGTACATCAACAAGCTGAAGTGCTTCCTTTCCTTCACTCTGTGCATACCGTATATACTCGTGTATAGTGCTCCCCCGTGTATAGTGCTCCCCCGTGTGTAGTGCGCACCATGATTTTTGCAACAAGTTCCAGGGAAAAAAATTTATATACCTTGCTAGCATGTAAAATAATCATGGGAGTAAAAAAACTGTGAAGCAAGAGGGAGGGGGGAGGGAAGGAAACTTGGCTAACAAAGAAAAGAGAGAGGAATGATGACTCACACTGGCTAGTGTGTGATTGGCAGAGAAGATGATGGCGAACAGTGAGAAGGGGGGTGGGAGGTGTGGCTTGTCATGTCTTTTTTTTTATTTACTGTTCAGATCTGAGTAGGCGAGGAGAAGGCAAGGCTCAGGAATGCGGCAGGGGGTGGCTACAAGTAGAGGGGTCCTAACCACCACCTTGCCTTCCCTCTCCTGGGAAAAAAGAAGTGTCCCCTTTTTCTTCCGTTCTTTCCCCATGAAAAGATGGTTTCCACGAGACATCAAAATTAACTTCTCATATTGCTTCCGCCCGCCACCCATGAACTTTCCTGCCACAGCAAAAAAAAAAAAAGGGTTTTAGCAGCGACAGTTAAAGCAGAAAAAGGGTGAGAAGGGGCTAGAGAAAAAGAAAGGGAAGTGTAGAAATGATGGAACCAGGTAGTGAGAAACATTCTCTCTCTGCCGCCCTCGCTTGACACCCACCAGTTTACGACTTCAACCACGCTTTCTCCCCCACCCTTTTTTTTCTAGTGGCTGCCTTTTTTCCACATATTTTTTGTTTTTGTTTTCCTTGTATAGTGCGCACCCCTGAATTTTTGTCAGTTGTTTTGGAATAAAATTGCTTACCATACACGAGTAAATACAGTATGTACCGTATTTACGCGAATACATCAGCCCTAAGTTTTGCCAAAAATTAAAACCTAAAATTTGAGAGGCTGTTATATGTGAGCTGATCAAAAACATTTTTATAAGTCATTTGAAATACTGTACATGTAACCAACAAATTATTTTCCTCATAACATACCAAATAATAAACAGGTTGCAACTAAAACAAAAAATAACCACATCATAAACATGCTATTTATTTTAAAATACAATAAAGAACACATACAGTACTCACGTCTTGTTTACAAACAATGATGGCTGCCGCCATATTCTCTCCAGTCATTAAAATATTTTCCTTTGCAAATGCCACTGTAACACA
>PNEQ01090777.1:0-20933 GCA_003012365.1 Medauroidea extradentata
TATTGATATAAATTTATATTTCAACTATCACTTGCTTTATTTTTCCGTTAAATGCTACGGGAGTCGGTCTATTCGCTCGAGAGAAGACACTCGGAATCTCGATTTTCTCATTTTTTTACGAAAAGGATTGGTCATATCTGTTGTTTAGTGGTGTTCTTTTGATCATAAGACGTCTGACTATTGATATAAATTTATATTTAAACTATCACTTGCTTTATTTTTCCGTTAAATGCTGCGGGAGTCGGTCTATTCGCTCGAGAGAAGACACTCGGAATCTCGATTTTCTCATTTTTTTACGAAAAGGATTGGTCATATCTGTTGTTTAGTGGTGTTCTTTTGATCATAAGACGTCTGACTATTGATATAAATTTATATTTAAACTATCACTTGCTTTATTTTTCCGTTAAATGCTACGGGAGTCGGGCTATTAGCTCGAGTGAAGACACTCTGAATCTCGATTTTCTCATTTTTTGGGGACTAGGGTCGGTCATATCTACCGCTCAACAGTGTGACGTCTGGCTACTGATATCAATTTATGTTTACATTATTACGTTAATTAATTTCCCGCAAAACGCTACGGAAGTCGGGGCCTAGAGTCACTTTGCAGAAAAAATGCAATTTTAAAATTTTCTGTTAAGTTGGGGGGGGGGGGGCAAAAATAAGCCACTATCGAATTTACGAAGGTAGCGATTTTACGAATGCGATGAGAGGAACCGTGAGTATTCGTAAAATCGGGGGTTTAGTGTACTAGAAGTTATTTATCAAGATATCAATAAAATTTATAACCAAATTTCTAGCAGAGTCAAAACGAACACTTCTACCCAAGATGAAAATGCAAGGTACATGGACAGATCAGCATCTTGCATAACAGTTCATGTTATCCTGATAAACTTCTATTAAGAGGTAGGGATATACAGTATATACATAGTTAAGTAAAATTACAACAGAAAAGTTTACCATGACATCAATCTAGGTTCTCCAAGGAAAATAAACCAACATAATAAACTGACTACAGAAAAATTTATATAATTTGTGTGGTAGTGTAAATTTAATGACTTACGTAAATTTCAATCAACTGCCAAATATGAGTTTATGAGTTAATAAAAATAGTCCACAAAAACACATTCTGATGATTGTTGCTAACCATACCATCTTTGCATGAAAGGAATGTAGTTACGTGCAGAACAATACACACAGAGCAGCAAAATGTCACAAATATTGTGTCAATCTACATAAATATTAACTTTACTTCACAGCAAATAGAAATACATCACTTAAACTGTAGGTTTCACTGTTCTCGTTTTAGACTATGTCAGTTAAATCCTCATTATATGAGTATTAAAACTTTTTCATACATGTTTGGTGTTTCACTTCCCGCAAAGTAAATTATGTATTTTAAACATTAAAAGACAAACAAATAATGATATTAACATTACCATAAAGGGCAATGTACTGCAGATGAAAACCATAATCATTAAATAAAAAAAAAATAATGAAAAGAAAAAAGTTGCTGTATTAACTCTGATGTGACACACCAAATAAAACTCTAAATCTAGAGAAAGCTGCTGGTGCTTCTCACGCCAAAGTGCACACGTACTTTTCTTGTAGAGATGTTCTTTTTGTTCTCAACTTATACACACATAATGAGAAAATCACATTCTGCTTGTGCAACAAAAATGCAACCAGAGAAAGTAAACAGACAAAACATAGGTATTTTAGAAACACAGCCAGCAATTTACTGTACAAAACTGTGAACTTAAGCAACCTCAATGGACTTATTCTTCTTAATACTAATATTCTAATTAAAATATGAATGGGAACACATCATGCATGCTTGAATACATACAAACATGAGTAACATTCTGTCTTATGTTTTAAATACATGTGTATAACACATGCATATATTTTGATATGTTCTCTTCACAAAGTCAAGTTTTCATTCACAGCCATCTGTAAAGGTGCTTTACTGCATAGTACATACATAGGTACTTACACATTTAGTAGTCATAAATACAATACAGTGTGACCTGGCTGAAAAATATCACATGGAAACATACCTAAAAACTATGATGAATGAGGTCGTCAAAAATCAAACACCATTCACATACATGTATTTATGTAACTAAAAAACATAAGAATTATTATTTGTAAAATGATCTGAACGCAAGTGCCACCAATTAAAATAACAACTGATCCAGACATTGCAATACTCTGGCAATGAATATGACATCTAGAAAATAATGCCTAACATTTTACGCATAATGTACCGGTATTGCAAACAAGCCTATATCACAGCCATTATATTGATGAGAAACTCTCAAAAGAATTACCATTACCCACCAACCATTGTGTATGTATGTTCCTGCCTTAGCACAACTTGCAGTTGCAATTATTACCTGCGAGTGTGACACTATATGACAATGCTATAGCATTTAACAACCTAGCAGGATTCAAAACTGCATGGAGATATGACTTCGCTCTCAGATCACTTCAGTGTTCCAAGTAATTATGTGGATGATGTCAGTGATCACTAGTGCAGGGCACTAAGACGAAAAATAGGCTTAACCCGGACAAAATTATTAACAAAGTGAAAACTTTCAGAATGTGTTTGTCATTGTCCCTTTATAATTTTCTGAAAATTCTTCAAGTTTCCCACTCCAACAAATTCTGCAATCTTTAAAAAAAAACCATGCAAAGCAGGTTTATGATAAAAATTTCATATCTCCTGAACGAAAACTCGTAACTTGTGTCATTCTCTTCTATTTTGACCATTATTTATATGTAACTGTATAGATTTCTACAGACTGCACAATTTATCTTACATGTGCAAACATCAAGTGATGTAAGTGTCCAGAGCGGTTAGACATTTTCAGTCTTTAGTCGTTACGCACAAAGGATACAAATTAGTTGAAAATAGAACATTAGCAGGGATTTATATAGTGCTCATGTTATTCCGAACTGCCTATAATCTAACCCCGTAGCTGCAAAAATTCTTTCTGAAATTTGAGGTACTGCAAGACAAATTTTATTGGGCATGCATACTATAGGAAAAGCTATAACCAGGGACTTGAAAAAGTATTAATTTTACTAGAGCATTTTCTTAAAAGAAATAGGTGCTATTATCCAATGAAATTGGCATTACTTTTTTCAACTGCAATATATGTTAACTGATTAAATTTAACATCATTAGATGTTAAAACTCCACAAGTAATTAGATTATTTTATATAATACCAATGCAACAAAATATAGTTTAATTGCCTTAACGAAGTTAGAAAAATTGTTTGGATAGCTGATTGAAGAATGTGATACTCGAAAAATATTACAAAAATACACTCGCATGTGGCTTAGCTATTATAAACATAAAAGTGTAGCGCTAGGCTTGTCCAATTCAACCGGTGAAAAAAATTCTACAGTTAAGGCAGCAGCACAATAGTCAATCTCATAAAAATTTTACACCGGTAGTCTACCTGTATTCCAATAAAACAAAACTGTGTAAAATAATACAACTGCACATTAGTCATGTATTACAACAAATAATTTGCACATAATGTAAACATTAAAGTCCATCCAATCTCTGACACATGGCTGCCACATTTAAAACATTTTCATTTTTGGATAAGAAAATTTCGCAATGATAAACATTAGCTGAAGAAATTACGATAGAATACTTGTTTTATTTTCAATTCTCTGGTAAACCACCTAAAAAAAATTAGTGCAAATTAAACTTACAAAGCTCTCTTCAACCGAGAGAATTTGGTTTGTCTTATTATCTCTTACAAGCGTATTTCAATTTTTTCCAATATTTGTTAACATACAAACTGGTAGACCTACATGAAGATTCCTGTTTACATATCATGGCTGATACTGCACAATGCAGATACTGTACGTAATTTCTGGCCGTATGGTAATACAAGTAAAATCAATTGTAAATTTGTTAAATAAATAGTCTTATTAAAACGGAAAATTTTAAGTTTCAGAAAGTGTCTTGTATTTCATAATTTTATGCTGTAATGTGGTAAAATTACGTTAAACAGCACGAAATCCAGAAAAATAGTGGTTATTACTATAGAGATGGGATGGTTCCATTTTTCTTTAGATTCTCGATTCCAGCCATATTTTTTCGATACTTCAATAATAAGTAGTATTTATGAAAAATTTAAATTTTAAATGGCAGCAGTTTATTTAATAAATTAAGCCGAAGATCGAAGATGATAGTAATAATATATATATATATATATATATATATATATAAAATGACTTTATTTAAATTATTTTGAGTTTCATTTCCGTACTTGCTGCTCGTTTCACACACACACACACAAAATTTAGTTAATACACTTAACATTTAGATTAGTATTATTTTTATCTAGTAGTGATTGCAAGATAGTGAAAATTAGGACATGAACATGAGTAGTAAACAAAACTGTTTGAAATACAGTCAAATAGCAAAATACCTGCTCGGAAATATTTTTTTTTATAATTAAAAATGGACGTTTTATACATTTAGACATTAAAGACAAATTTTATATAGAAGAAAAGTCACATTTCTATAGCACACTAAGAAACTTAAGTTATACAAGGAATGTAACATAGTCAAAATTACACTATGATACTATGGCATAATGGAACTAAGTTAAATGTGTTTTTGTATTTTTATAAAATAGGCAATGAACCCACGGATACTGGTGCACATGACTAGGCACAGTGTATAGTCGGTTATAAAAACTCACGAGGTTAGTCTGGAGGAGAGTGAAACTTCAACTCGAGTTGTTTAAATAGCCATTTGAGTGAAATATACTTGCGTCCAAAAAATGAACCAAGCTTAAGGGGAAGCATTCAATCGCAACCTGGCTAACCTCTGGTGATCCGGAATTGTTGAATCTGGCAACGCTGTCATGCTAATCTACCAAGCCTGCTGCCATCAGCACGTCAACTATTTGGCGCTCACAGTTTTCTGAGAGATGGCGGTTTCTATGTGAAAGCATTCATTAATTAACTTTGCGACATTCAAAAACATTTTAAGAAATTATGGTACTGGATTATTGGATTACAATTAAGGTGTAAAATTTTCCGTCCCAAAATTGAATGTGCCACCGAGCTGTTCATGTATTTATTATGTAACGCAAGTGCCGTACAAGTGTTTTAGGGTCTAAACCGGAATCTTAATCTCTGCAGTTAGGTCTAATTACGTTTATCTTAATCGTAATATATTTTTTGTTGAATGTGAATTTTATTGGTGCGTCCACATGAGTGAAAGGTTTTCATTTTATGTGCACTTTGTTTGCTTGTAGGTCTATGTTGTTTTTGTCTCTTGGTACCACGCAATTTTCTAATGTGTGAGAACAAACTGTATCACATTACATTAATTAAAAAAGATTATTGATTTTAATGTTAATTGAATGAAATTGCAAGTAATTTTTGGTATATTTACTGCATCAGTGGCCGATAAAAGTGATTTATCCATTTAAGTAATGACAAATGAGTCATGAAGGTTTGCCATTAAGAACAGCATGTGTCCAGGATTTGCAAACTGACCAGTAAGATTGTTTTTATTTAAAGCATTTTGAAACTTATGCAATTTAAGTGTATATGCAACAAAAAAACTTTTAACATCAGTTTATTATCATCGTCGTAACAAATTGTAACGTTTCTTCAAGGTTAGTGTCTTAGGAAATATGTACGGCAACTTAGATTGCTGTGTTCTCCGATTTGCAAAAGTATTGTCTCGTGAAAGATGTAAAACTTAAATACCCTACCCAGTCAATAAAATAAATATACCTATCCCAACGGAAGTATCTAATCAAAATAAATAAATGAGAATATAGAAAGAATCAAAATTTAAAGAAATGTAATTTTTCCTCGATTATCAATTCTTTCGATACATGCACGAATCGAGGAATCGAAGGATCGAAAATCCCATCCCCAGCTTTACAAATAAATGTTTAAATTCACATTTTATGTTTCAAATAGCTGAAAATCTCATTTATCACATTATTGTTAAAGCAAATATTCCTGCTTTGTAGCTATAGCACATGGAAAAGTAGAACAATAATCTGTCACATCCACAACCCTACAACATAGCTAAGGGTATATCAACATTTTTTTTTTTGTAATCTGTGCAATTCCAATTAGGTATCCAACCAGCAATTGATATACAGGAGTAAATATACTGTCATTAACTGCATACCAACTTACAGTACTATACCACTCAATTACCGGTACATAGTTCTACGTAATTTCTTACAAAAATACATGTCAATATTTAAAACAATCACAAATATACCATCAATGAATTACCACTTTCTAAAAAACATCCTGGGTAAACTGGTAACTTTTTAATCAAATACAATGAAATTTAGGGTTGACACACTAACCTGGGTGTGAAAATAAAAATGTTTTTAATTTAACACAAATTCTGAAAGGACTTCTTAAATGTTATTTTTCAGAATCAATTTGCAGAGTTAAGTCTCAAATTCACTGTGGCATGTCAGAAATTACGAATTTAAGACCGATTACCTTATCAACAACGAAATGCTTCGCTAACTTAGTTGTAACACTGAAACAACATTCTGACGTAAATATGTTGTTCATGAGAACATCATTAGATACTGTCTCCATGCAACACATGTGCATACTGTTATTGACAACTAGTCGTACCTCGTAGATGTAACGTTTTGAACCCACTTGCTGCACTGATGCCATGATCTTGCCGTTTTGCCCTTCCAGCTTGACATGCACCCAAAACAGCTGATCACAATGTTGCAGCAGAAACACATCCCAAATATTGTCTGGTGACGAAGTCCAACTTTTAGGGACCTGCAGTTCGCTTAAAAATAATTTTGATGAATGACATTTCTGCACATGAAGCAACAGAGTAGACTTTGGGCCAGTCCAATCACATGGCCGTATACAACATCTGTAAGGACATAATTTCAAATTTTAACAATAAACACAATTTCTTACAGGTTGGAATTTTTTTTATATTTATCGGATTAGATGATCAGAACACAATTTTTTTAAATATTGTGTCTCAAATATTGAATAAAGTACCATATTGGACTATTTCTTAATTTTCCCTACCAAACAAATACACCAGTTTTCATAGCTCGACAAAAAGTAAGGTAGGTCTAGAATTTTAGACTAGATCAGAAATATATGTACATAGCTTATATTACGTTAGCATCTGCAATAACAAATCACTTCTGCACTACTGTAACTTACATGCAGGCAAACAATTTGCCAACAAACATTACCTCAGACCCTTGTAATCACAGCATTTGACATGGTCATTCATGTCAACATCCAAAGAAGTGACTCTGCACCCGTGTGAGCTGTAACGGCACGGGAGTCCCACTTTCCCTGCTATTTCCTCAAGTGCATAGTTCCTTGCTTTGATAAAGTTCTTCCCACAAGTTGGACAGTTGGGATCCTCTGAAATGCAAGTACAACAAATACTGTGTCCAAACCCACACTGCCTGATTGGAGCTGTCATGTAATTGTGGCACGAAGGACAAGTCAGCATTTTCAAAAGGCTGTCGTTCAATTCTGTTGAAGTCATGTTGAATGAAGCTGTAAAATATAGACAGTCATTAGCAATCTCTTTTTCCATAATTTCAAACAATTTACATAGAATTAATAAACACAGAAAAAAACTCAGTACACAATTCCAGTGAAAAATCATTCTTAAATTGGTTGAAGACCAATCCAGGTTTAACAATTATGGAAACCAGAGACTCGAAAATCCAAATAGACAATCAAGATATCAAAAAAAATGTATTAGTCTGATAAGCCCAGAAACCACAGAGCTGATATTTAATAAGTATAGTTCATGAAACTACCAAGTGTACTTTGAAAGAGGGTAAATGCAATTTAAGAAATAAAATGAATTTTTTTTATTTTCACAAAACTAAGTTAAACTTGTTATTTATGACCAATTTTTGCAATGGGGGAACAAGTAACAAAATAAGAAGAATTTTGGACATAAGCCATTGCAGCAAATGGTACATCACAGAAAACCAGAAACAACACACAAACAAACAGACAAGTAAAGAGCCAAAAGGATTTTGTTTGCAACTAGCAAACATCGGTAAACATTTACAATTCCACAAGGAATTTGTCAATGAATTACAAGTAAATAAATAAACACAAACGAGCACCCATGCACCAAACAACAAATCAAAGAAAAAAATAACTCAGATTAATCCACATAAGGAATTCCGTCAGTAAGTTTCAAAAAATTACAACACACACACGCAAAACAAACAAAAATAAGTTGGATGTAGCAAACACACCAGAAACACAGACACCTTGAGAAAAGCGAACAAATACAAAAACACAAAAATTGTGGACAGTAAAACAATGAAGACACAAGACTAACACAACGGTCTCCTTGCGACAAAACTATTGTGACTTTTCAGGCACTGCAATCTGTCCTGGAAAACAAGGGGCCAACAGCATTGAACTATACCCCGATTGGCTATGCACGTAAGAGTCTGTTGTTATTGGCTAATGATTTCCTGCGTTGGTGGGTGTGGCTCAGTTATTTTTTGTTGAAAATTTACTTGCATATAATTATAACAACCAAAGATTTTTCAATTCTATGCTTTGCTGGCTAAATACATTTCCGTCACCAGCTATGAATACCGATTCTTAGATTTTCCTTTTAATTTTCTTTGTTTCCTATGTCAATGGAGTAGCATTTTCCCAGAGTATTCTGCGGCTGTTGTCCCAGGCATGTATTGCCTGATACACACAGTTTTGAGTTTCTGGCTTGTTTGTTTTTCTTTCATTACGAGCACATTCAGAAAGGGAATGCTGTTGGTTTCTGTATCGTAAGTAAATTGGTTTGATAGCAGGATTTATAAAAATCATGATTTTTTAAAAAATTATCAAATAAATAATTTTGTTTTATTAAATCAGTTTTTTTTTTTCATTTAAATCAGATTTATTTTATTTAAATAATTTTCTACAGGTTTTTAAAATCAAGGAAATATTGTGTGTCTTGTCATTTCTTTCATATAGTAAATTGGTATGTTTTAATCTGCCAGAATGAGTTGAACTTCATGCTAGGGTGCGCCAGATCGTGCCTAGCTACACCAAGTCTTGAAAAATATATATTTTTACAATACATTTGTTTATTCTATCTAATTTTGAGAAGCATAACACCTTTTCGGAAATTTAACTAAATGTCCAACGGCATGCAACCTACGTTAAGGAACCATTTGGCACAGAAAAAGCTGCAAAACTCGTGTTTTTGTTCAAAGTGTTAGACAAGTAAGACTTTTTTATATTGTGTTTTATAGGGTAAATAAATATATAATTTTTTAATAACTTGTTAGGTTAAGCCAAAACATATTTTTAGTCAGATATGAGGGCCTAGTTGTTATCAAAATGGACACAAATGTTATGGAAGATACATGCAATAGCTGTTATTCCGCTTATTTAAAATTTTTTTGTACTTTTATTGGGAACTGAATGGAATAATATTCAACGTAGTGCTCTGTCATGTCAGTAAATCATAATTATCATGTAATAATTACTCGTCGTCATTATTTGGACAGGTTTACGGCTGTGTACAGCCAGAGTCAATAATGTACTTTAATGTCACAATAAAACTACCAATTAAGTATTGCAAAAAAAAATATAATAGAACTACAGAGCAAAAGTGTTGTTTGCATTGTGGAGGACAATGTTAGAGGATGTTATGATCACTTCTTTACAATGACCACGTTTAAAATTAACGTTAAAATTACACAAATTGATATCAAATAAAAAAACCAGATCCTAATTCAAGAAATCATTTTTGTTTAAGATTTTTATATTCACTCCTTGTAAAAGAGGTTATTTAGAAAAAATGATCCACTCATAGAAAGTTACAAAATAACATCAACGAAATGTTTATTTTTGCATTATGTTGGCATAATATAATAATTGCATATTTTCATCTCCTTACATGAAATTACTGTCAGAAAAATGAAATAGTAATAAACAGAAAATAAATAAAGTATTTGATTTGAATCATTGATTTTATTTAAATAAATCACTTGATTTAAATCAATATATACCCTGATTGATAGCCTAGAGAGTTGAGGAAATGAGCGAATCCATCAAGTTTCTCAGAACCAAGTTGTTGAATCAAAAAAGTGTTGTCAACATAACACAGCCAGTTTCAGGTGGTGTAATGGTTTCATTCAGCGTTTCTTGCTCAGAACTTTCCATGAAAAAGGTTGGCCATGAAAGGTGGAACTGGAAGTATGTTGTGTGGGCACAGAGTGATGAGTTCCATGATGGTCGTAATATGTATTTCAGTTCTCCGAGTACTGTCATTTTCCAGCTTGGTCTTAACGATAGACAGGCTTTCTACTACAGATACATATTAGTGAATAGACTTTGAACATCAAAGCTGACCAGGATGTCGGTTAGTGATGCTACTAACGTTTTGGCTATGGAGATGAAACAGCTAGAGTCTTTGACAAAGGTAGGCATCTGGCCTGATTGGTTCTACAACCTTCAGCAGGAATTTAGAGAGTTTTTGACATGGAAGACCACCATGAGCTGATTATGGGTTGCAAGAGAATGCCTGTTTTTTTTTTTTTGGGAAGTTTATAGATGTGAGGTGTTTTGCTGTTGTGTAGTACCGAGTGAATTTCTCCTGCTCTCTGAGATGTACTCCAGGTTATTTTTCACACAGTTTGGGAAACTTAGCATTCTATGCAGGCAGCAGAATCTTCACTAAGCTGAACATATTTTTCAGTGGTAATGAGGTCAGAAATTTTCTTTCCATAATCTGTTTTATTTAGGATGACAGTAGCTCTGCCTTTGTCGACAGAAAATATTACAACATCCACGTCAACATTAAGTGTTTCGATGGCTTTCAGATTGTTTGCTGTTCTAGGCCACACTACCTCCAACCTTAACCTACGCTTAGTCCTACTCTCGTAACATCTCCCTTTCTTTTTTTTTTATATGTCTTCCCAGCGTTTTGGTTTTTTAATTGTGTCCCTATTTCGCAGCACTCGTGTGTTCTGTGTGTCCTTTCCCACAAGATCAAAACGAAGCACTCCTCTAGGCGGTGTGATGTGCCGCTCTTGTCGTGTTTCCCAGCCTCTCCAGCCGTGGCTTGGTGTAGCAAGACTTGACTTGCCGTCAGCTCTTGGTGTAGTTACTGTAGTTGACGCTGAGCTGAGCACTGCTGGTGATTTATCCGCTGATCGTTGTGCAATAGCTGGTTGCTCTGGAGTCACAGCACGAACTGCCAACTTGTCTCTTGTATGTGTTAATGGTTGTTTCACTTGTGTTGTCTGCTTGTGCTCTACCATGGTTCGTGGTACTTCAGCTAATGTTGACTTGTGGGTTGACACTTCTGTTAGTGTTCTGCCTCTTAGCGCTCTCTGGGGTGATAGGGTTGTTGGTCTTATCATAGTGCGATGGCGCCTGTAAATACAATTTCCTGCTTGTACATCATAGGATGTGCTTGATATCTTCCTTTCCACCACACCCGGTGTTCACACTTTCCCTGCGCCCCTTATACCCTGCGTCATAACTGCTTGTCCTGGTTCTAGTGATGGGAGTGGCTGGGTTTTCTTGTCATAATGTTGTTTGTATGTTGTTCTTTTGTTTGGCTGGTACTGATACTGGTACCCTCTGTTTGAGTTGTGTATCTGCCATTGGCAGGAGTGTTCTTAGTCGTCTGGCCATGCAACGTTGCGCTGGGCTCGTTTCCATGCCCTGCGATGGTGTGTTGCGCCATTCGAGCATGGACATTGCCGGATCGGTCTTTGCCAGCCTGCATTTTTTGAGAAGTGTTTTGGCTACCTTCACTGTTGCTTCCGCCTTGCCATTGCCTTGAGGGTGATGTGGAGCTGAAGTGAGGTGTCTGAACTGCCAGGTGTTTGCAAACATAGCAAATTCCTTGCTTGCAAATGGTGGTCCGTTGTCTGATATTACAATTTCTGGGATGCCATATCTGCTGAAATGTGTTTTGAGCTTTTCTATTATCTTGGATGCTCGGTGGTCTGTGACCTCATCTAGTTCCCAGAAGTCTGAGTAGTAGTCTACAATGATCAAGAAATTCTGTCCCTCTAGTTCGAAAAGATCAATCCCAACTTTTTGCCAAGGCCGTGTGGGTGTTGCACAATCCTGAAGAAGGAGTTGTTGTTGACTTGGGTGATAAGTCAAGCACGCTTCGCAGGTATCAATGTGTGCTTTTACATCCTGTTTCAGATTTGGCCAGTAAATAGTTTCCCTTGCACGTCTTAATGTTGCTTCCAGCCCTACATGGCTAGCGTGTAGTTTCTTCAACATGTCCACACGTTTTTTTGCCGGTACAAATATGCGCATTGCTCTGAATACTACACCCTTGTGATAACTCAATTCATCTCTGCAGTGTGCATATTGTCTTATGCTGGGTGGAATGTTCTTTGTTTCATTTGGCCAACCTTTTTGTATCATTGTTAAAGAGTTCAGTCAGTGTTGCATCTTGTTCAGTTGCCTTTGCTATGTCTTGTAGTGTGCTCGATGTTATATTTGTGACTGGTTCAACACTTTCCAAGCTGAGAATGTATTGCTGCATTTGCTTGCTGGAGTCTGGGTTTGTGCTGGACAGTGGGGCCCTGCTTAGATGATCAGCAAGTACTTGATCTTTACCTTGCTTGTATATAACTTCCAGAGTGTATCGTTGTAGTGCCAAACGTATACTTTGCAGTTTGGGAGGCGCCTGTAAGATTCGTTTCTTGAAAATCATTTCCAGTGGTTTGTGGTCCGTGTGCACTATCACTGTGTCAGTTCTACCTCCGATATAGCAGTGGAATGCGTGACATGCAAAAGAAATCGCCAGTGCTTCTTTCACAATTTGTGCATAGGTCCTTTCCGTTTTTGTGAGGCTCCGCGATGCGTATGCTACAGGTTTACCATTTCGTAGTAAAACTGCTCCTAGCCCATATGCACTCGCATCACACTGTATGAATACTGGCTCTTCTACATCGTAGTATTGCAGAACTGGTGCTGCTGTTGCCAGTTTCTTTATTTCTGTTAACGCTTGTTCTTGGTTGTGACCCCAGTGCCATGGAACGTCCTTGTGAGTTAACTGTCTGATTGGTTCGCGTACTGTTGCCAAGTGAGGTAGGAATTTTGTCAGATAGGTCACAAACAGGCCCGCCAAGAGGGGAGGGCAAGGGGTCTCAAGGGGCCCGGGGCGGACCATACACTCGTACCATGGGCAGGTGCACCAAATGGTTTCGGAGGTGGACATGGTAAAATCGGCTGGCATTTTGCGAGCGGGGATTGTACCAGCTAGTAAATAAACATATTGTTTACATATGAGCCAATTTTTCAAACCACAGGTGTTTCAAACCGTAAAAAAATTGGGGGTGTGGGGGGCCCAAACTCACATTTGTCCAGGGGCCCGAAATTTCTCTGGGTGGGCCTGGTCACAAATCCCAACAGTGTGTGCACCTCTTGCTGATTCTGGGGTGCTGGCATGTCTTGAATGGCTTGCACTTTGCCTGGATCTGGCCTCAATCCTTCGCTTGAGATATGGTGTCCAATGTATTTTAGTTCTGTCTGCCACAATCGGAGCTTGTTGGGGTTAAACTTGATGTTTCTATCTCTTGCTCGCTCAAACAGTCTCAGCAGATTCTCGTCATGATCAATTCTGGCTTCCGTATCAGTCTGTCCTTTTCCATATACCAGGATGTCGTCCGCCACTATTTCGACACCTGGGAGGTCTCCTAATGCCTCTTGCAATTTGCGTTGGAATATTTCTGGGGCACTACAAATGCCAAAAGGTAATCACTGCCAGCGATATCTGCCATATGGTGTGTTGAAGGTGGTTAGTTTGTTGCTTTCATCAGTCAGTTTTATTTGCCAGTAGCCATCCTGGTGTCCAGCAGACTGAACACTTTTGCCTGGGTGAGTTCTGGTAATATTTGATCGAGTACAGGTACTGGGTAATGTGCTCTCTTCAAAGCTTCATTTAAATTTTGAGGATCTAAGCAAATCCTGATTTTCGCTTGTCCCAGTGGGTTGTTTCTTTGTACTACTACCATACTGCTAACCCAGTCTGTAGGCTCAGTCACTTGTGCTATGACTTCTTGTTGTTCCAGCTGTTGAATGAATGTTTTCAATCCTTTCTTCAATGGTATTGGCACACGACGAGGGGCATCTTGTTGTGGCTTGGTATCTTCTCTCACTTCCAGTTGGATTTCCCCTGGTAATTGCCAGAGACCTTGAAATGTATCGTTGAATTCTTGCAGTATGTCTTCTACGGTCAGTTTTCCTGGGATTAATGAAACAGTTTGTGCACTCACTGTGTTGACTTGTCCTTCTACTGAGCATAACTTTGCATTCACTTGTATTAACCCTATTCTCATACTGTCTGCAGCTCCTATTATCGGCGTTCTGTCTAAATCTACGATCTGGAACGTGACATTGTGTCTCTGACTTCCATATGTGCACTGCAGTGATCTTTGACCCCGAGGTATGATGTTAGTGTTTGCATAGCACTTAAGCACCGTGTTGGACTTGGTTAGAGTTGGGTTCACTTTCCTTGTAATTTTCCGTAGGTCTTGCAGGCTCATAACATTGTATGTGGCACCACTGTCTATTTGGCACACTACTGCCCTGGGAAAATGTAATATTGTGTACAGTTTTTGTTTGTTTATTGCCTTTGTGTTGGGCTGGTTTGCACACTCACTTAAATTGACCTCATTTATAGCATACATAGTTTCATCCTCATACAGTTCTTCCATGACACTCTGTTCTTGAATGAGGTGTACTGGATCTCTGTGCTGTGATTCTTGGTCCTTTTCCCGTTGCCATGTTCGACAGACTTTCACAAAGTGGCCAGTTTTCTTGCAGTAACTGCACACTCTGTTTCCCTCGCTGGTGTACTCTCCCAAAATAGATGCAACTTTGTTGTTGAATTCTTTTTGCCTGTTCTCTTTCCTCTTGATTTCCTCTTGTCCTCTGGAATTTTGAGTTGTGGGCAGAAGAGGGTCTTTGGCGTGTGTCTTGCACTGCATGGATGACCTCTTCAGTTGAATGTTGTTGGTTTTGGCACTCCGTCAGATGTTGCACTTGCTTTTCAGTCAGTTCATGTGCTCGAGCAGGTTCTTATCCGACAACAACTTTTTTCTTAGGCTATTGCACCGTACACCTAAAACTAGTCTATCTCTGATTAATTCACTTGACAGTTCACCAAATTCACAAGTTGCTGATTGAGTCTTAAGTCTCTCTACATACTCGGCTACTGATTCTGACTGTGTTTGTACAGCGGATCCAAATAAAAATCGCTCATAAATGACATCAGTTTCCGGTTTTAACACTTTATCCAGTTCTTTAATTATTTTCTCGACTGAGTCAGTTTGATCTGCTGTGAGATTTAAACTGTTGTATGTTTTCATTCCTTCCACACCTAATATGGTGCGAAATGTGGCCACCTGAATGTTGTTTGCTTGCTTGCTGATTCCTGTCGCTAATGCATAATCTTCATATTGCCTCTTGAAAATACTCCAATTTTCTGCGATGTTCCCGTCTTTACATAACGGCGGCAGACACGGTAAAGTAAAGCTGTGTGCCATTTTTGCGCACACTGCCGAGTCCCGTTTTGCTGTTTGCCGACGCCCATTCGCGGGGCGGACATTATTTATCACTTGTTATTTAGTGCAACCAGTACCGATTACAATTTCATACTTTCTTTTACCGTCACCGACTTACTTTTTCGCTTAAACTGACAAATTAAGTAACCCGTGCCGTGTACACCGCTGCCACCATGTTTGTTGTTCTAGGCCACACTACTTCCAACCTTAACCTATGCTTAGTCCTACTCTCGTAACACAGATCATCAGGCAAGGTGTTCTATTTTGGTGGGAAAGATGAGGTGATCGCAGTTTGCACACACCAGTGGAACTTATCCTGTTTGACTGCTGGAAATTTGTTTATACGGCAATTTCCACTGAAGAAACTATGTCCTGGACAGGTGTACAACATAGAGTGTTTTTTATGCTCGAGAGGTTGGCAAGTTTTTCTTTTCGCCTATCTTTGGATTTCTGTGACTTCTTGGTCAAGTTTGACATGAATTGGTAAATAATTTCTACAAGCATAAAATAACACAAAAATAATGTAAAGAAGGGTGAAGTTTAAATATCTAAACAGGCTGAACATGCCTGGGACAATGGCCACAGAATACTATGAGAAAATGCAACTCCACTGACACAGGAAACAAACAAAATTAAAACAAAAATCAAAGCATCAGTATTAATACAGTAGCACGTAACAGAAATTTATTTGGCCAGAAAGACATAGAATTGAAAAACATTTGGCTACCAAAAATTAAAAAATAAGTAAATTTTCAACAAAAAAAAACTATCTTCGCAAGAAAGCATTAGCCAATACCAACATGGTTTTTTAAAAGGAAAAAACACAGAAACAGCAATAGGAGAATTTATTGAAAATATAACAACATGCAGTGACAAGTCATGTAGTTCGTTGGAGGTGTTCCTGGACTTAACCAAAGCGTTTGACACCACTGATCATAAACTCTTACTGGAGAAATTAGAATGTATACGAATCAGGGAAAAGGCAAATACCTTACTAAATTCATACTTGACGAATAGAAGATAAGTTGTTGAAGTAACAAGAGTAAATGATGATAACTTTCTAGACATATGTCATTCTCAACCACAAAAGATAAATGCAGGTGTTTCACAAGGGAGTGTCCTTGGACCTCTATTATTTGTTACCTATTTAAATGATTTAGAACTTCAACTGGATAATGTAGCTGTTATTTCATTTGCAGATGACACAAACTTACTCGTAAAACCATGTCAGGATATGATATGACTCTAGAAAACTGTGCATCAAATATTATTTGCAAACTAACTTCCTGGTTTGCTTCCAAAAAGTTAGCCTCAAATCTGAAAAAAAAACAAAATGCATCCTGTTTAATCCGAACACCGGAGCTGATGAAACAAAAATAAATGTGCAAAACAAATTTATTAGCTGTGTGAAACAAACCTCTTTTTTTTTTTGCTTGAATATTGATGACAAATTATCGTGGAAAGCCCATGTAAGGCACATTGTAAAAAAGTTGAACAAGTCATGCTATATACTTAAATCTCTATCAGGACTAACCTCAATAAAATGTTTGAAATCAGTTTATTTTTTTCTTATGTCCACTCTCACATCAGTTATGGCATAATTTTCTGGGGTACAAGTAAATCAAATTTACAAACAGTTTTTATTGCACAAAAAAGGGCCTTGCGCATAATAAAATGCTTACCTCCAACAAAAAGTTGCAGAAACATATTCAAGGTGCATGGTATTCTCCCAGTACCTTGCGTGTATATCTACAAGACAATCCTTTACATACACAAAAATAAAATTAAATATGACACAAATGTTCAAGTTCATTGTCACAACACCAGAACGAAGAATAATTTCCATCTGAAAACTGTAAATAGAGCGCAGACACTAAAGACAGTAAATAACGTGGGGATAAGGTTCTACAACAAACTACCTGAAAGTATCAAAATTCTAAATGGAGATAGACTGTTCAAAGAGCATTTGTATACATTTCTGCTAAAAAATTCATTTTATAGCGTTGAAGAATATTTGTCTTGACAATTAAATTTTTGATCCTAGTTTTAAGCAAAAATGAAAAATAGGCATACATGTGTTGCAAATTTAGTATATGTACATGTTAGTTGTAAATAATCATGAGCAGAATGGTAAACTGTCAGCACATTTGTGTGTGTTTGTACGTGTATATCAACAAACATCTGCTCTTATCTCATTTAATGTACTGTAAAGAGGTCCCAGCATGCAGTGAATGCAAGCATACTTAAATTGTTGCAGATTTGTTTTGTTTGTCTTGTCTACTTGTGTTATTGTTTTGTCTTGTATGTCTTTTTTTGTATCTACTCATTGACGAGTTCAAATAGCATTGTTATATGCTCAACTGAACAATAAATATCTATCTATCTATAACAGACTTACCTGCAAAGCCAATCAGGAAATGGCTCAATCCTACTGGCCGGGACAGAAGAAGGGGGAGTAGAGAGTATATAAACCCAATGTTTTCGTGCCCATACTCAGTATGCTGGTGCTCAGACTTTGTATGTGTCTGAAGACAGGGACAGATTGCAGTCTCGGAATTGTCGCAATTTGTTTTGTCACAAGGACACCATAGTGTTCACCTGTGTCTTCATTGTTTTGCTATCTACAGTTACTGTGATATTTGAATTTATTCGCTTTCCTTAAGATGTCTGTGTTTCTGTTGTGTTGTCTACGTCCAGCATTTTTTGTGCGTTTTCCTTTGTGTGTTTGTTGTAATTATTTTCTTTTTTAGTCTGTTGTTCCGCACTTGCTGACGGAATTCCTTTTGTTGATTAATCACAGTAGTTTTTTTTTTGTTGTATTTGGTTACCTAGGTGGTTAGTGTGACTTAACATTAATTTTCTTGTAACTCATTGACTGAATTCTTTGCAGAATTGTATATGTTTACCTATGTTTGCCAGTTGCCTACAAAGTCCTTTTGATTATTTACTTCTCTGTGTGTATTCTCACATTTTCTGTGACATACCATATCGTCGCTTGGCATAAAAAACCTCCTATGTATAATTTTACAATGAAAGAGTTTTTATTGATTGCAAACAAACATGGTCAACTTCTATGGTCTGAAAATAGCTGCTCTCTGATCACTGGAACCGAAAAATTAAAATAATATATATTTTACAGTCTCCTATGAGAAGTCATGTATTTTAATTTTTGAAAAATGGGAGGTATTTTCCTACAAGTATCGATATGCTGCAATAGTGTACGTCCAAATGACTTGTTTATTTTGTAAGTTAAACTGGCTGAATAAGGTAAAGGTGGTGAAGTGATTTTCACAGTACAGTACTTCAAAGAAAGGTGAATGCCTAAACCACATGTTGCACAAGTACAGAAAACTGTACCTACAGAACTGACAAGCACACAAATTCATGGAATATACATGGGTACACTGAGAATAGACATTACTGTTGCCAAAGATTTCAGATCTGTTAAACTTCAATGGTATAGCAAGGATTTAAGTTAAGGGGGGGGGGGGGTTATTCTCCGGAAAAATTTTGATTTCAAGTTGCAAAATGCAGCTATTTTTAGTTTTCCTGTCCAAAATATGAAATAAACTGTAAAACATACACTTTGAGATAGAGTCAAGTATATAAAAAAGATTAGTGTATTTCGAGAAAAAAGGTGATGCGTTAGCCATTTTCGAATTAATGTTTCAGTATAGATACCCAAGCATTTTTTGTAGTCAGCCCCTGCCCAGCATCTATATTTAGCATGAAAACCTGAAAATACAAGAGACTTTTGAAATTGTTTCTGGGAGTTTTTCATTTGGCATTAAAAAATCATAGGGCTGAAGCAAATTTAACAACAATAATTTTACGTTCGATATAATTCAGAAATGAATTTCGTATGCATTGAATGACAAGGACACAGAATCAACCTATTACACTTAATTATACTTTGGCAAAGGAAAAAGTCTGTTTACATACTTCACTTGGTCATCTACTACGTTCTGAAATTCTAGAAAAGTGTTTTGTACCTCTGGCTTAAGAAACAACCATGATAATTGTTTAAATTAGAAATAACAGTAGATAGGAATAACAAATTATTTTACAAGAACGTAAATTATGAGAAAGCAGACATGCTTCTTTACTTCTAAAACTATCAAATACCTACTACGAAACTACAGTCATAATTAGAATAGCTGGAATATGTCATTTAATGTTATTCATAACACATGTCAACTGAGTGACACAAATTGAAACAACTTAAATTGAGTCAGGCCAACCCCACCCACAGCCTATAGCCAATACATAAGAATGTCAACCCTGTCACACGCAAATGGATTAACAATGTTAATCTGAAATGACGTACAGCGGTACAATGTAAATCGAGGACATACTTAAACCTACATTTTAAAATGTACTACCAGAAACTGGTGTCGTGAAATAAAAAAGAATGAATGGGTTATATTTTACTATCATGTACCATTACTTGGTACAAACTGAAGTAAAATATTTACTTTTAAACTGTCGCCGCCAAAAAACCCATACATTCCCATGGATTTTCTGTTAGTGTAATGAGTAGAGACGTGCAAAATTCGCGTTACCATTCGGTAGCAGACTGAACTTCACTTTCCTATACATAGCAGAGCATAATATGCTATTCAATTGGCCACGAACATTTACGTGTTATCATTTTTACATGTGTTACGTCTTTACAGAGATTGGCCTCTCTACCGTGTATGCATTCTCCGCGGCAAGTCACAACAATATCGGCCAACAGGAAACGTTGATAAAGTCTATAGTCACTTGGAGTCTAGTCAGCTGTCAGAAAATAATGCGAATTTTGCATGTCTCTAGTAATGAGGGAAGATTAGGGAGATGTGATGAAATATGTGACATCATCGATGACATAAAATTTTATATTTACATTAGTGACATCAGGAAGTAAAATAATCCCAAAAATCTTAACCTAAGTTCTGCTACTCCCATGTTCCAAGAACATAGAAGGGTCATTCCATTTTAAATCAACAAATCGAGGTTGCTGCATGATTTTAGATTTTCACAGAATTTTGTAGGTTGTTGGAACATACTATCTAGAGTACAAAAATATCTTTTTTAGATTTTTAGTTAAAACATTTTTTTATATATACGCATTAATAGATACAATTGCGCGCTAAAATTCGCTTTTTAGTACTTTTTGTAATTGGCTGTCATTAATTATCTAATTAACCTAGAAAGCCGAACTTGGCCTCATATTAAAGCTAAAAAGATGAAGCTTTCAAGCATATATTGTTCATACAAATTCTTTGTGATTTTTGGGTTGCATAACCTCTGGAAGTAGGAAAAAAAATTAGTTTTTTCCCCGATATTCTCAATTT
>PNEQ01090778.1:0-21028 GCA_003012365.1 Medauroidea extradentata
TTTCTATGCTCGTACAGTGTCGTGTAACCGAACAAGTCATTCACATCTGGTGCTAGTATACAAACCCCACAGTGATTCGTGGTGCGCGAGAAGGTTCATGATACATGTTTTCACAACAGCAGTTACGCCGCCGGACCGTTCCGAGCTGCGGCTGGTTCCCGCCGGTCCGTGCCGACTACTCGGCCACACAGCACTAGGGCACCCACCCGCCAAGACGTCGCGTGCCTACAGTAGTTACACTTTCATATTGACAATATCGCTACACTGTAAGTTTAGCCCCTTTGAGGTTGTTGACCGCTGGACCAAAGGTCTTCCTAAGCGTGTCACACAGACCGTCATCAAAAGGTAAAAAACCAAACTAGCAGACAAATCAAATCCAGCGAGGTCTAAATAGATGTCCTGTTTCCGGAAGAGTTAAATATATGAACATCATAATTTAACGGTATATTGGACTCTGGATATGAAGATCTCCGGGAAGCTTCTCCCTCGAGAGTGGGACAAGTTTCCACAAACCCGTGACCTGTCGCGATGGTCAGTGACAGCACATAGACTCGAATAACGGGATAAGACGTTTACAGGTATACGTATAAACACAGATGTGGCACAATGTTCGAGAGAGGGGATAAACCGGCTGTTGACTGAAGAACACGTTTGCAGTTATCCTACTAAAGGAAATGTGAGTTACTGATGCTCTTTTTTTTTTTTTTTTTTTTTTTGTCAAAAGACGTGCTTTCTGGCCCAAAAGTGATTTCAGAATGTAAACCCGGCTGAGGGCGTAGATTTTAAGGATCAATAACAAGCTGTAAATGACTGCAAGCGCCGTAGGCCATTTCCTCTTCCGAGATCTTAGTTTCAAAAAAGCTTCTTGTTTATCGCTAAAATGTATAAATAAATACACAAAGACTAATTTATGTTGAAGCCTTCAGTCAGTCGCTAACCAAGGCACACAAATTAAAGTTATTATTCGTGAAAAAAAATGGCGATATAATATGAGATAGATGTCGACTCAGCCATTTAAATAATATACTTAAATATCACACTAAAAAAACAGTAATTAACCTCTCATAACACATTACAAACTTGACGGATAGTAAAGGAAGGAAAAATAGTTTCTGGAACATATAGTTTACTTGCTGAAGCCTGGAATACTTAAAATTAAACTAAAGGACAGTAGACAAACTCTGCTTCAAATAAAGTAAATAATTATGCTAGTCTATGCACTGTTAATTCACGCATTCTTGAAGTAGTGATGAATTTATACTTCCGGATATTCGACTACGCATACGTCAAGCACAAGATGAATCATCATGCGACTAACGTTTTTCACATTCGTTTACGTTGTTCAGGTGATCAAAGACAGCATACATAGCAAAATATTTGTCAACGTAAGGTTTTCAATATATGCCACTGAAATCGATTAAAAAATAACATTTAGTTATGATTGTTTCAAGAATGAGACATTCAGTGTCAGTGTCAGTATCATTTTATGAGGTATCATTGTTGTGCCTAATTATACCTTTAAAAGATTCTGCGCTAAGACTTTCACATCTAATAAAAGTAAAATTAAAAATTTTAAGTAACCCCCGACATAAAAACTCTAAAAAATAAAAAAAAAATTCTCTCTTGGCCTTTTAACGTCATTAAAAGTACCTATTAATATTTTGATGACGAGCGTCGTCAAGCCAGGGGACCGCAATGTGAAGGAGTATAATTAGTTACACATTGGTATAAAAATAGAAAATATCTACTAGTTTCAAATTATACGTATGAACTTAGTTTTGTACATCAATCTTACAAGGTCTACTAAGTTCATGGAGTGTTTCGATATTGTAGAAATTATATAATATCCGTTCGCTTGATAGCCGCGCGCGATTGCGGTATGCGGCAAGGGGAAGCGGGGGCGTCACAGAATGTGGTGACACGAACGAGTAGACACGTCAGGGCTGATGTCGTTGACGGTTGTGTCTATTTTGCGAATTTTTCAGAGTAAATTAATCGAGACTGAAAATTAAACGATTGGATATTGTTGTTTACATAGAGTTAAGTCGTTGTATAATCCACACTTTTATTATTTTCAATATTATTTTTATTTGTTTTTTTTTTTTTATTTAATTAGTGGTCCCCCGACGTGACAATGCTCATCATCAAAATATTGATAGGTACTTTTAATAAAGTTAAAAGGTCAAGAGAGAAATTTTATTTGAGTTTTTTTATGTCGGGGGTTATTTAAAATTTTTAATTTTACTTTTATTTCATTCTTTTTTAATTACTCGCATACACTAAATATTATCAAAGATTTTAGTAGTGCAAAAACGCATGTTTTGAGTTTCAATATGTATTTGTTTATTATTTGTACTTCTTTTGTTTTCTTTAATATTTCGTTTGTAAATAAGTTATTGTTACGCATTTATTTCTAACAAAATTTTTTTTTTGTTAGATGATAATAGTATTTTTTTTTTTTTTTTTTTTTTTTTTTTTTTTTTTTTTTTTTTTTTTTTTTTTTTTTTTTTTTTTTTTTTTTTTTTTTTTTTTTTTTTTTTAAGGTGATTATTTCGTAGAGTTAGTTTACGGTTGCAGAGTTAAATTACTATTAAGTTCATTTGAATAGTTTCTCATTATAATTTTGTAAGCTTCAGTGAAAGTGTAGTAAACACGGGGACTGGGCGAAAAACTAACAAAGCTCAAAATGAAGCCAAAAGGCGCAAATTAACGCAGCCGGAAGATTACACTCCTAAAAGAAAACAGTTTTTGCTATGTGAAGCTACTCGAAAGGCTGAACTGAGCAGTCAAGAAAGTCCACAAGGCAGACAAAATCGTTTGGAGAGGCATGCGTTGACTTTTGCAGAGATCTAAAGAAAGTAATGTAGAACGTAGTTTACGTCAAACAATAAATGCTAGGAATACCAGTATTTTATGATCTAATGAACATCTAGAGCAACACTTAAGTGGCCTTAAGTCGTGTACAAAGTTTGCAGGGTGTAGCAACTTGTGAACTTAATCAAAGAAAGTTATTTAATAATTCTCATGACAAATCTGCTTTAGCGAACTGCAAAGATTACGTAACACATTACCGGAACTATTTTAAAAAGTCTAGTATTCTTCGTTTACAATGAAAATTACAACAATGATTATGTAGCTGCATTCAGTGCATCGTTGCTAAGCAACACTGCCTGGAATAAATAGTTAAAAACTAGAAAAGAGCTCATTATCAATAAACGGCTGAACAGATTTCCTTGAATCATAGCTAAGAACTATCTCGATCACGTCAGCTTTCAAACAAAAAAACCGCATCAAAATTAGTCCACTCGTTTAGGAGCTACGATGTCATAGATAGATACACAGATATACACAGACGCGTCAAACTTATAGCACCGCTCTTTTTGCGTTGGGGTTAAAAAGGATAGGAAAAACACAAATTTTCGTCGTTTTCGGCAGCGCGAAAGAAGGTTTAGAGATAGATGGAGAACCTGTAATGGTATACACACGTGTGACGTTCTTTCAATGACATTCCTAAGCAGACATCACTACGTACGTTGAGTAATTTTTATATAAACTTGTGTCCATTGAAGCTCTGCATCTCTCGGCGAGGCTTTGGTAGGTGGCCAACTTAACCATTTCTCTCACTTTCTGTTGGATGCGTTCGCTGTCCATACCCGAGTAACAATGATGGTCACACTGCGGGAACGTGGTATTGGTGGTTCACGATGAACTTAGCAATTTTTAGGACCATCTTGACTAGAAAAATAATTAATGCATGTATTGCGATCTCAGCTGTTAACATTCGAGTACGTGAAATATGACTGTTGCTTAGGTTGCTTTGTTTAAATAAAAAGTGTCAAAAAATTATAAATTACTGAAAGTAAAAAGTCACTAGGATTTCAAAAGTGCTGACTTTATCCATCGTTCACCTCCAGAAAAGCCCTGTATGAATTTCAGCTCTGTTTGCGGATTTCCTTAACTAAAGAAATACAAGTGTTTGGAGAGGAGAGTAGAAAGTTCAATCCACTTTCTCCACATTCAGTGGAATAAGTAACCACACACGTGTTCTTGATTAAGAATACGGAAGTTACATGATACAATGCACGTTATACAGAGGGATTTGTTTAAAAATTAAGTAAAAAAGGTCCTTCAATAACCATACTGTTGCGTGCTGCCCGGGCTATAAACATATTGCGTAATCCTGGGGGACAGCCTGAGTCTAGTATTGTGCAGTGAGTCTGGAGTCTGGAGTCGGATGTCCGAAGAGATTAAGTATGAGTCTGTAGTCAGTGAGTATGAAGTGAGAACCGAGAATAGTGTGAGGCAGCGCCCTTAGGGGTGGCGTTGCCACTGGGGCAGCGATGGGCGTCGTGAGAAGTGACGGGCCGAGAGGAGACACTGATGGCGTGGCTGAGCTGACAAGGTGTGTCATCTCGAGGATGGCAACATGGCGATGGTGGTCGGTGCCGAGGCTGAGTAACATCAGCGTCCTGCAGAAGGGACTGACAACACTTGGGGTGTTGTGATGGCGCGACTGAGTTGATAAGGTGTAGCATCTTGGGGATGGCAACACGGCGACGGTGGTCTGTGTCAAGGCTGAGTAACATCTGCGGCCTGCAGAAGGGACTGACAACACTTGGGGTGTTGTGACAGCGCGACTGAGCTGACAAGGTGTAGCATCTCGGAGATGGCAACACGGCGGCGGTGGTCTGTGTCGAGGCTGAGTAACATCTGCGGCCTGCAGAAGGGACTGACAACACTTGGGGTGTTGTGACGGTGCGACTGAGTTGATAAGGTGTAGCATCTTGGGGATAGCAACACGGCGACGGTGGTCGGTGTCAAAGCTGAGTAACATCAGCGGCCTGCAGAAGGGACTGACAACACTTGGGGTGTTGTGAAGGTGCGACTGAGCTGACAAGGTGTAGCATCTCGGAGATGGCAACACGGCGGCGGTGGTCTGTGTCGAGGCTGAGTAACATCTGCGGCCTGCAGAAGGGACTGACAACACTTGGGGTGTTGTGACGGTGCGACTGAGCTGACAAGGTGTAGCATCTCGGGGATGGCAACACGGCGGCGGTGGTCTGTGTCGAGGCTGAGTAACATCTGCGGCCTGCAGAAGGGACTGACAACACTTGGGGTGTTGTGACGGTGCGACTGAGCTGACAAGGTGTAGCATCTCGGAGATGGCAACACGGCGGCGGTGGTCTGTGTCGAGGCTGAGTAACATCTGCGGCCTGCAGAAGGGACTGACAACACTTGGGGTGTTGTGACGGTGCGACTGAGTTGATAAGGTGTAGCATCTTGGGGATGGCAACACGGCGACGGTGGTCGGTGTCAAGGCTGAGTAACATCAGCGGCCTGCAGAAGGGACTGACAACGCGTGGGGTGTTGTATCAGCACAGCGAAGCTTGCAAGGTGTGACTTCTCGGGGATGGCAACACAGCGGCGATGGTCGGTGTCGAGGCTGAGTAACATCAGCGGCCTGCAGACGGAACAGACAACACTTGGGGTGTTGTATCGACGGCAGCAGTGAAGGTGTCGGCGTGCTACAAAAAGGTGGTGAGCTGTGGAGATCAACACTGGAGGTGTTGTATCGACGGCAGCAGTGAAGAAGGTGTCGGTGTGCTACAGAAAGGTGGTGAGCTGTGGAGAACAACACAGGAGGTGTCGTATCGGCGAGAGCAGTCACTGGAAACATGGGAGAGTTCTTGCTAGAGGAAGGTGCTATGCTTGTGGAGAGAGACTGGTAAAGACATATTGGTGACGTCAGAGTCTACTGTGAGGCTGCAGGCACATACCTTCGGAGCAGTATTGGGTGGAACAAGAGGACTGCTGATGTGGGTCGACGGACAAGGAGGTACGCGACGGGAGTCGAACCGAAGACCTCAAGAGGGAAGACAGTGGTGCACTCTGGGTGCTGCGCAGCACATGGTGAGCCATCATTACTTCGGACTGATAGGTTGTACATTGTCACTATTTGAGAGACTGTTGATTGGATGCATGACTGAACTATTGTTGTGATTTGTAGTTAATTAATTAATGGTAAACATTCTTGGGCTTTATTTGCCAAAGTTAATCAACGTTTCTGTGGCACAGTAGTAATTGTGTGCATAATTAAGGGTGTCGTGAAAGTAATAGTTGATTGCTGTTTTGTGTATTTTTGTCAGCTTTGTGAGCTAGTAAATCAATAACTTAATTCAACTTTTTTATTTCTAATTATAAGCCCTCTATCCCAAAGAGCTCAGAGAATATTGCCCACATATAAAGTTTTTGCTAAACTCGTAACAATACAGGGGCCGCTTTGGCCAAGGGGTCTGACCTCTCACCTCCCACCAAGGCGATCCGGGTTCGATTCCCAGCGGAGCCGGTGCCCGGATTTTCGCATGTGGAAATCGTGCCGGATGATGCCGCTGGTCAGCGGGTTTTCTCGGGGATCTCCCGTTTCCCCCGCGCTTTCATTCCGGCGCTGCTCCATACTCACCTCATGTCACCCTTCACCAGCGCTAAAGACCTCGATGTTAAGCGCTGACCAAACATATCTCACTCACACATAACAATACATTTTAACGAAAATGTTGTTTTGTGTTGCTGAGTTGTTACACGTCACGCAGGCTTATTGGTTCACAATTATTTTAGACATACATAGACTAATAAATTAATGGTTTAAGCACTATAGTGAAGTATTGAATTAATTTTATGCATTCAGAAAATCATGTACTTTTTAGCAGTGTTGGCTGGCTGGAAATAATGTTTCGCTTTTAACGTAACAGTTAAGGTTTTTATCTTGGTAGACTGCGTTTGTGTACGTGAGGCGTAAAATCTATTAACGGAGTGCTAAGGCGCCGCCGGCCTGTGTATGTAGTTCAGAATCGCCTCTATACGCGAACCTCGCAACTGGCGCGCAGAGATTTACTATTATTCATTATTCTATGGGACTTTGAGCGGTTTATTTATGAAACTTGCCGTACAGATTCCGTCGTCTATTCGTATTATTTCGTTTATCGAATTCGGTTAGAATTTATCTACATACGGCAGTTTAAAAAAAAAAAAAAAAAAAAAAAAAACCTTTTTTTAGTAATTGAGAGGCTTCAAAATGGTGTTTCCAATAAGCAAACCCAATTTTTAAACTGATGGAAACATTATTTGAAGCGTGTGTTGTTTTCATAAACGTACAAACGTAATGCGTGATAGCATTTTTCTTCAAAAAAATGAATAGTTGCAACTCGCTGCGATGCGTTTCAAGCGAAAGTAGATATGAACCATAATGCATGAAAGTTTGAAATGTACGAGAGTTGAATGAACGAAAGACTGGCTGTATTTATGACTGCTCCGTCTTTCTTATAATAATTGGCTGTACCTCTCCATGCTACTGCCTCCATGGTCGACGATACGCCCAGAGCTCCATATAGTCGTGTACACGTGGTTCTGGCCAGCGCGCGGGGATCAAGGGTCGCAGGAGGACCGGTCTAGCGGGCTGAGCATGACCGCGACGACATGGCCATCGTCACCCCTGTGCTATCTTGTCCGTCGGCCGCATTCCGGTGAGAAATTAGTAGCAAAAAAGAGGCGGGTATATCTCGCGAGGAACCGGCACGCGACCTCTGGGGAACCTCGGGTCACTGGAAACATGTCCCCGTAGCATCCTGACCCGCCGTCAGTCCCCGAGAGTGACTTGAGACTGGGAAAGTTCGCGAATGCACAGACCTGGGTGCCTAAGCTGGAAAATACAGCTCGAGCGTTCACGTACGAGCTGTTTCGAATGGTCAGATTCGCATACGAGCTGGCCTAGTTGAAAACCGGTATGCTCCACTGTCTTGAACTCGTGAACAAAATAAGTGTACGAAGTGAGCACCGATGGTCGACAAGATGGCGACTATTCGAATGTCTACCTCGACTTACAAAATATAAGTTTCTGTGACAACTAGGGCATTTAAACTGTTAATCAGCACGACTGAAGAATTTTAATATTAGCAGAAACAATCTTAGTGTGACTAACTCGACCAAACACAAAAGTAAATGTCATAGTAACTGAAAAACAGGAATTTGCACATTATATACAGTAAATATCATATTTTTGGACGGCATTTGATAAAGAATTCGTAATGCTACGATGGCATGCTTGCTTGCTAGCAACAATTTTCGGTTTCGAAACTCCCACACAGATGAATATTTTTTATTTTATTTCAATAAATACATTACTAACTTCACGTTATAAAAAGACGCTACAAACATAAAATTTGTTTTACGTAATTTTCTGTTTTAGACGCATTGAAGCTAATCTTAACCATCCGTTTGTAGAGACGAAACAACAAATGTTGCAAATGCAGACGCGCATGAATTACGCCTCATAAATATTTAACTGCGCTTCTCCGGTAAATGACGTTAATTGATATCACGTTTTCTGAGACCAAAATGTAATTTTAAAATAAATAACATATATTTGAACACAAAGAGTTATTTTTCCTTTTTAGATGGGTTAAATAAAATAACACTTTTAGAGTAATGTTAACGAAACGAAGGCTTCAAGAAACTAATGCTTAAGTTACATAGTTTTAACGTATAGTAATGTAGTTATACTAACGGTTTCACGTAATTATTTTGTGGCAGTTTAATTAATTTTGAGCCAATTTTGTTGAATTTTACTAAAAAAAATTAACTACCCTCATTAAGTGTTTAACAGCCGTCATAATAATTATAAAATATTACGATAACTTTATTTTCGGGTTTGTATATAACGAGGAAAGAAATTGAAAGGAACAAAAACGTCTGGTACTACACATTTTTTTATAACATTGTTGCTTGTTGAACTCTGCGTGATTCAACAGCGAACGTTTAAATTTTATTTTACACTGTTACAGAAGAACAAAACGTATATGAATACACGAATAATGCAAAAAAAAAAACTTGGTATGTAAATACAGTAATAGAACATAGCATACAGTTATCTTCTCCTACGATTAATTACCCACTCCTATTATAATGTTTTTTTTATTATGCCGTCTGTACTTAAGTGCATTTTTGTTAATAATTTACTGAGTTTTTTTTTGAAAAAGCACAAATTTGTATGTTTCAGTCATTCGCAAAAATTTACGACTCATAACAAGCATTGTCAGTGGCTTTAATTAAAAAAAGGTCGGTAAATTAATTTTAAGATACCTTGTTTAGAATTAATAAATACAGTACTATTTAGTGGTTAAGCATGTGTATTTTTTTTTTGTAAACTAAACATACTATTGGAAAAGAGCTTAGTTACATTTTTAACACTTAACTTAATTAGCGGCGAGTTTCTATTTAAACGTTGACGAGAACTTAAAAAAATTTTATAAATATATATATATATATATATATATATATATATATATATATATATATATATATATATATATATATATATAATTATTCATATCTTGCTCCATAGCTTTGGTTTTTACGGCTTCTCGTATGCTAAATCCCCAATTCGGCCGCCTGCCACCACTCGAGTAGATTTTCGTATACGAATCTCGTGTACGAGGGCGGCAGAATGTTCGAGAATACCAGCAGCGCATTTCGAGCGGTCAGGCAGGTGGTTCGCATACGAACGAAAACTAGAGCATAGGCTTCCTGTAGTCTAGTGAATGAGTGAGTGAGATATTTTGGCCAACACTTAACATCGAGGTCCTCAGCGCTGGTGAGGGGTGACATGAGGTGAGTATGGAGCAGCACCGCGATGAAGGGGCTGGGGAAAAAGGAGATCGTCCGGCACGATTCCCACATGCGAAAATCCGGGGACAGACCCTGCTGGGAATAGAACCCAGATCGCCTTGGTGGGAGGCGAGAGGTCTGACCACTCGACCACCGCGACATGCTATACTCTGACCACTCTAAGGTTGCAGCAGAAACAAAATTGCTAGCAAAATAAATCAAAGCAATTGCATTAATTCCTCACATTGTGATTGTGCCGTAGCATAAGTTACCTTGTATTTTTCAATATTTCAAATAAAATTTACACTATGCAAAAATTTTATTGTCATTCACTTGGATGAATTAGCTACAACCTTAGAATGGATAGAGTATAGGCCGAACGTGGGCGAAACTGTAATATATCTTAGATACCATACGTAACGCATATGGCGCGCACACTGTATTGTGTCATACAGGTACTATAACTTTCGGTGTGTGTGAACATTATGCCACAAACTTCAACTATTTATCTTTTCCCGATCCTGTTAACGATAGTTTTGGAACATACATTGTAACGAAGTGAAGTGAATTAATTTTGGTTATCACACACCATCTAGGTCTTAAGCGCTGATGTGGAATGACATGATATGACTATGGAGCGGCGCCAGAATGAAAGTACGGGAGAAACTGGAAATCCCCAGAAAACAGCGGCATCGTCCGACACGATTCCCACATGCTAAAATCCGGGGACCGACCCCCGTCGGGAATCGAACCAGGATCATCTTGGTGGGAGGCGAGTGCTCTAGTCACTGAGCCAATCGCGCTCAAACATACTATATATTGGTAGCTACGCCTGTTTGGAGGACTCTAAAAATAGTTCACTTTACCGTGAATATCTAGACTAACCACTGCCATACGGAACGAGTGATGTAGTCTGGGGCGTGACGGAGAAACATGTGGTCGACTCTCGCATGCAAGCGAAATCTGACCACGGCATCAACAGAACACAGCTGGACACTGGCAGAAAGTCACGCTTGGCCGCAGTGCATGACGGTCAGCCTGGGAAGGCACGTACGTAATGACGTCACGACCCTCTTCGGCTGCCGCTCACGCCGACTTGATCGCCGTAACGAAATGCCAGGCGGTCGTCGTAACCTCCACTTCCCCTCCTACTTGCACGCCTTTTTTGAGCGTGTAAACAAGTTGCATCACCTCTGCACACCTCTCACACTGGCCTCGTGACCAGCTGCGCCCACGCGGTGGCCAAACAGAAGCCTGTGAGAATTATCGCTGCTCCTTGACAGACTTCAACACCGTCTTATAGGCTGTTCACTTTAAAGTGAGCACTTCTCTAAACTTGTCATAGTAAAAAAATATGTATTGGGGATGTAGAAGTAAAGTTTTGAGAGTTGTGAAATGTTTACATTAGTTTTAAGTGATAAGGAAGTTGTATTTGAAACAATAAATATAGACGTATAATGGCTCACAAAAATTAGTAAACAGTGCTCAGTTTATCCTGAACAGCCTATAGAATTAAACGTCACACAAATACTTAAGAGAGCTGCCTACCTCGGAGCCCTGGCGGAAAAAATAATAGGGTTTTACATGTTAAATTATTTTCAAAGGCACTCGATCACCTTTTATGATATTGCTCCCGGATGAAAACAATTTTCTGCGCCGAGAAAAGGAGAATATTGCTACGTAAATAAAGAAATTATGAATAGCCAATTTCGCGAGTTTTTTTTTTTTTTTTTCCCACAATTTTCAGGGTATTGAAAAAAAACTGTCTACACGATCCATAGCAATGTACGCGGCACCGAGACGAACAAAAAAGTCAGTGGTGGCATATAAGTAACTTCAACCGTTTCTGAGCCAGGTGGAAAATCATTTAACATGCAAAACCCTATGCTTGCTCCCTAAGTGCCTTCAAGGTAGGCAGCGCCCTTAAGGGGCCCGCCTCGTTGCCATAAAATCACACTGCAGAATGCTTGAAGAAAAAGTTTTACACAGAAACTACTACACGTGAGTTCACGCCGTTTCTCTACGAAAAGAACACACACTTCAGACGACTGCCCTTAAGTACTTTCAAGACAACACACGTATTAGAAATCCCCTTTTAGGGCACGTCAAAATGGGTTAAAACGGGATTTTCAGTCTGCTATAGCGGAAAATATATTAGCCGAATACATGTGAAACCACTTAAGGGTAGTGCATTGGACTTTAGTAAAGTGATTTCGTAAATAAAACAATAGGGTCACCATTTAAAGTCCCATAGGAAATTTGTTTTTTTCGCGAAGACTGCACGCTTTAAGCGTAGAGGCGACGCACCGTTGTATGGCCCATACGACGTCGCCCTTAGCACCATACCTCACTCACACAAAAACATATGCCACGAGGCGGGCCCCTTAAGCGCGCTACCTTCTACGCACTTTAAATGCGTTGTAATTTGTGGAGAAATACGTATTTTGTACGAAACTATTCCACGTGTGCCTATTGTGCCAATATACGAAAAGAACACACACTTTGTACATGGGCGGAAAGTCAATGTTAAGACACCATGCTATGGGCCGTTCACGATAGAGTGAGCACCGCATAAAGTTTCTTTTCAGCCGATTAGAGTTAGCAGTACTATTTTTAATATGAAAACTTATATGTAATTAAAAACCAGTGTAAACGTTTCAATACTCTCACAAGTAAACATATATTAGGCCAATAAAACATATAATTAATTAATTACATACTTTACTGAATGCTCAGTTTATAGTGGACAGCATATAATTAAAAACACAGTTTCGAAGTCCTTCGACATAGCTAAAACAGCCATTCAGACTGCCGAAATTCAACCTGTACTAACCGGATATTCCCATCCCCCTCTCGAACCAAAATTTTTTTTCGCAAATCAGCAAACAAAAAGTTCACAAATAAGTCAATCAACAAATGTTGTTTGGAGTATACAAGGTGACAAGAACTGTATTTGTATTGCGCAATGACTCAGATGTAATGAATTGCCCGGTGTCAAGAACACGTGCAAAGGTTTGAGAAGCAATACCGAGATAAAGGCGGTCATTAATTCCTATTGAAAGGAAATGAAACGTTTACACTGTTATGATGACATGTCGCATTGTTACGATAAAAATATGTTTTGTTGTAAGTATGATGCTTCAGGATGCAGTTGGAGGCTTGTCTTCGTGTACTAGGACGTGACTGCATATATTTACCTCTACGTTCTTAATTAACGTTATACTAATGATGAGAGGTTAGGGCATCACAGTCATGTTGGAATTACTAGTTTTCAATTTTTTTTTGTTTAGTAACACTTATTTAAATTACATAATTTTAACTTCACGGTAAATACATTACCTCCCGATCAACTCATAAATGCATTAATTATGACGTAAATATTCAAATATTATTTTTAAATTATAAATAGATACACGCCATTTCAATATCGTAAAGTAGAATGTACATACATATTAGTGACTACATTTGAAGGTTTTTGTATGGGGTCAGAGTGCTGTAATTAAATTTTTTAGTGGTTTTAATACAAAATAATGTTGTGATTCGTAATTTGAAAACGGGGGGAACACCATCTCAAGCAGAGAGGTGAAATATTGTCACTCCAATATACAAAATATAAATTTAATTTTTACGCGAAATATTTCGTACTGAGAAAAAAATATACCTGAATGCTCCGTACTTTCTCAGCCAGTTCTTTCATAGGGCATAGAGTTGAGCAACCAACACTAGATCTCCTGTGACATGGTTATGAGCAATGTAAATTCAAGGAGATGTTCGCCGACGGGAAAAACCTGAGGATATCACTCCTCTGTGTCCGCACGTTCACAGTGGAGCGACTTACACACCTGCAAATATCGCTTTATTATCTGGCAACAGACTGGACTCCAAGAATTGTGTTCTCATGACTTATGATGTTAGCTGACAGTTTGTGTGGCACGCCTGGTGGACTTTTTCACCCAGTGATACGAGGTCACCTACTATCCTGTAATACGGGTACTAAAAGAAGATACGAAAGGCCACTGAGCCAATAACTTCACAGAGTATGTTCGGGTAGGTAACTCAGCCTGTCGCCAAATAATAATGAGTAGAGACATGTAAAATTCGCGTTATTTCTTACCACCAGGCTAAAATTCCAAATGGTTATGTAATCGTCCAACTTCCCCCATAGACAGAGCCAGTGATTTTTGGTGAAAAGAATTCTGCAACAATTCGTTTCAGTGCCTTATATGCACATCTGTTTCTCTGCTTCATGGTCAGTGATTGGAAGTTTTTAACTTGCGGCGTCTCGGGGTCCTACCAGCATATCACGGATGTGTGGTGTCGCGGTAACATTGTTCTGGTTGGTGCAGTCAAATGAGCCACGCCTCTGCCCTATTATATTCTGCCAATAACCACGAACCAGAGTTTCAGTTGTGCACTTAAGACACTGAAACCAGTTGTTGCAAAATCTTTTCACCCAAAATCACTGGCTCGGAAAAATATGCCGTGGTCTGCGGGTGGTCTGCGGGTAAAATGCATTTGTCCAATAATTAACAGTTGCAGATTCGAGTGCCCAACCTGCTCTAAGCGGTCACACACGTAGCTGACATCACATAGAGACTACGGCCAGTATCTTCTCATACTGTAATCCTGTATATATAGGACTGCTAGGTCTAGTATGTTACCTAGTAATAAAGCGAATTTTGCAGGTCCCTAATAACGAGATATTTGCAGGTATTTGTGTATAACACACCATAATATCGTTTAAACAATATTTATATATGTGCTGAATACTGCCAATGTCCACACAGGAAACGCGAATATATTAAATGTTTTTGTGGGGTGTTGTCAGCTTATAGTTTGGGAATTCCGACCATAGACAACCACAAACAACAAGATTTGTGAATTTAGAGTGGAATAATTGTTTACTTTTCACATACATCCTTTTGAATATGTTCATACTACCCTCATACAAAATATTGAATACTTTTTTAAACCAAATGCCAAGGCTTCTCGTCCAGTACCGAGAGGTTAAGATGAGGACCAGTGGCGAAGAGTAGTCGCTTTTCAAGGGGAGCTGTATTATATGTAGCTATGCATTGTGACCACGTGGCTTTAACATGCCTGCAACCAGTGGAGTATTCTCCTGTTATCGAGGTCGTGCCATTAAACACCTCGTGGTTCGTTTCTTGCACGCTACAGACGAAATAGTGTACACGGTACTAATAGTTTAATTGTTCCACAGACAACTCTGATTTGTGTGTAGTCACATCTAAGCATCGCTTCCCTTGGGACACGTATACGCTTCGCCAGTGAAGAGGACGGTTCCAGACAAAGCCTTGGTAGTAATCAGAATATGAGTACCACAACGTTTACGCTGTGGTTCGGAGCCCACAGTAATCAGGAAGTACCGTCGCCTTCAGCTTGTGCATAACCGTGAGACGTAAAAAGCCTGATACAATACCACATTACACGGTGGTCGTCGGCCACGAACAATGGGAGGTGGAAGAAGCGCAAGGGCCCGGCCTCGCTAATTAGCCGGTGTCGCCCCCTCGCGGATTCGAGGAGGCGGCGAAACGACTCCGAGGTCACCGGATGACCTCATCTGCTGCCGTCATTACCTCGGCCGACCGCCACACCTCCCCGGGCTACCGGCATGAGACTGGCAGTGGATAGGCTCCATCGCCGACGAAGATGACGGGGAGGCGGGCAGTTGGCGATGGGTGGGTGGTTTAACGTCCCGGTGAAGAGCAGGGTGATTGCCCCCACGCAGTTACACGGACCTCTCAACACAAACATTATAACTGCGGCATTACGTTCTGCTTCGCCGCATATCCCTCTGTCCCACGCCGACATCACTTAACATCCTCCGCACAGAAGCAGCACAGAAATAATACCAAGAATGCGTGGTATATAACTATACGCTAAAAGCATCAGTTCAGAATTGTATATTTCTCGAAGCCAATTTGCAAAAATCCCAGACAATAGAGTTTGTCAACTTTCTGAAGAAAAATTTTTCTCGATTTAACGTATTTCTGAAGAACAATCTCTGACGCCAAAATCTCGTGCATTTAATTCTGGCGCAAGAGATCACACTTAACAAATGCATCGTTCTGGGTGAATGTTTGCTCATATAGTTGGCAAATATAATTATCAAGAATTGCTGTTTTGTAGTTTTTATATTGATTTTCAAAAAAATTAGATCTCAATTGTAAAACTCAGTGTTTATTTATCTACAACGCCCATTTAAGGGTATTCAGATGTCATAAAGTTATAATTTTATATTTATACTAGCAGTCCCCCGCGGCTTTGCTCGCGAGTATTATTCGTAACTGATAATATTTACTTTAATTGAAAAACCTCTTCGTACACAAGATTGGTACTTCAGTCATCAAGTGTTAGAATGTCCAAGCGGCTAGTTGAACTAATTCTGCAGCAGGATAAGTAGCTATAGCTGTGCACGCGAAAAGCAGTCTTAAGTTTGTCCCTGCCACTAACAGCGACTTCGCCTGGGCCTTATTTATAAAACTGCCAATTTGACGTTGTGGGGTAACTACAAACACCTAAGGTAAGAAGTTAATCGAATGAGAAACATCTGTTTACCCTGTGCACAACCATTGGTGTCGGTGCCCTCAATTATATATTGTCAAAATATTCACTTTAACTTTATTGACATTACAAAGTTTCAGTGGGTAAAGGTTTCGCGGAAACCTATTTGGTGCCCCAAACCTGAGATTAGTGAGATGATATATCGTCGGTTTACTGCCAAAAGTGACAAAGTCAAAATGAGGTAAAATTATAAAAATGCTAGGAATATGTATATGTTGTTCACGAACAACTGCCCAAGTTTAAAGTCTATTCGTCTTTTCGTACTGTTGTGTCACAGTATAGTAACATACCACATTTTTGTTAATATCTACAATTTAATACTGTTTTTAAACGAAATAGCATTTATGACTTAATCACTTTTGGCAGTATGCCGACAATATGTCAGCTGATATTGTAGAGGAACCTAAGTGGTAAGCGAACTGCAATTTTACCCCTTTTAAAAACTACATGTAAATTGCACTAATTCGATCTGCTTTTTAGTTTTTGTGTGTCAGAATTGAACGTTTGCACGCAGCTTTTAACGGAATTCGAGCCCAGAACCTCACGGAATTTAGACCTGAGTGACAAACAACTGCGTTACGTAACGTCGAAATAATTCATTTAATTAAATTTATTTTAAAAAAAAATATCCGTGTACTGGGCTCATAGAGGTTGTACAACACCACGTCTCGATAGGTTACTGTAGAGTGAAACTCCTGTATAGGTTGTTTCTCGCTGCTCGTTCCTGCTTTTCGGATCGTCTGCCTTGATAATGACAAACTAAGGTTTATTCTTAATAATCACGTTTCTAATAAAGAAAAAAATTACACGCATATTTTTTTAAATATTTACGCAAGCATCACTCTGACGCGAACAACACCTCAATATCGCTACTTTTTAGATGGATATCATGGGTTGATGGAAAACAAATTTTTGTGCTTTTTCACCCTTTTGGGTTTCAAATTTCGAAATATTTTAAATTTACATCTTAGACATTTGTATAAGTATCCAACTGAAGTGTAAATCACATCGTTAGCCCGTTCAGTCGAATCAAAATCGATCATTCACTAAAAAAACACACATCACCCCTGCACAGTATTGAGAAATCGAATTTCGAAAAATCTGTAAACCGTTTTGCGATAATTTCTGTAATAATCAGCCTGAAGCAAAAATTAATTGTATATCTCGACGGGTTCGATAGATATCGAGGATTTATCTGAAACACGTTTAAGGTCTTTTCACCACTTAAGAGAGTAAATTTCGAAAAAACGTATTAGAATACTTTATTGGTATCTCGTGGACGTAAAAAACACAATGTTAGCCAGCTGGGTTCAAGATATATCGACGATTAATTGAAAACGCTTTTCACCACTTTTCACCCCTTTTCACGTCCTTAGGTGGCGAATTTCGAAAATCCCTGAAATTGCTTTTTAGGTATTTGAGTAAGCATCAATCCTAAACAAAAAACACGTCTCTATATAAAAAACTATGGGATCGATATATATATCGAATGTGAGTCGAAAACTCATATTACCCCATTTTTAACCAGTTTAGGGCCGAATTCGGAAAATAAATTTTAAATGGTACTTGGGATATTTACAAAGGTACCAATTTAAAGCAAAGAGTACTTCGATATCTCGATTTATTCGATAGATATGGAAGGATAATCGAAAACACATTTCACGTATTTTCACCCCTTTAAATAAAGAATTTCGAAACGATTATTAGTCCTGTCATAGACATTTCTAAAAGTAACCAATTAAAGTTAAAATCACGACGATAGCTAATTTTGTTTCAAAGATAAAGACGATTATTTAAAAACACATTTTGCACCTTTTTACTGCCTGGGGGTCAAATTTCAAAAAAACCTATAACTACTTTTTGGGTATTTACGTAAGCAATATTTTGAAGTGAATATCAACTCTCTATCCCGAAGGGTTCGATAGATATCGATAGTTGATTGGAAACACATTTAAGGTCTTTTCAGCCCCTTAAAAGTTGAACTTCGAAAAATCCTTAAATTGGTTAATATGCATTTTTACAAGTGTCCTATTAAAGTAAAAATCACGATGATACGCCGTCGGGTTCGAGCTCTATCGACGTTTCTTCGGAAACACATTTCACCCCTTTTCACCCCCTTAGAGATCGAATTTCGAAAAATCCCTTCTTAGTGCTCACCTACGACCTGAAGGGAACCCCCACAAAAAATTTCACGATTCTAGGTCCAGTAGTTTGGGCTGCAGTTTGATATGTCAGTCAGTCAGTCAGTCAATCAGTCAGCTTTCATTTATATATATATAGATTATATGAAATAGTGTCAGTTTTGTAGACGCTACTTGTGAGTACAGTTTCCTCTTACGAAACAATTTTAGCTGGCGTAGTTTTCTCATAATGGTGCGTCAAAGTCAAAATATGCGTGTTCTGCTGCCATGTAAATAGTGAAAACCAATTGACTTACGTACGTGAAATAATTCACAGCGAAATATCATACTATGGGCTACGTAATATACCATTTGAAAAAATTCCGCGAACTATTATTGTGTTTTTAAAAAATAGTTAAATTTAAAACTTTTTTTTTGTATTTTTGCGATTTTTTAAAATTAAAAAAATTACGTTGTGGGTTTTTTGATGTTTTATTGTATAGCTAATGGGATGTAAGTTCACAGAGACTTATTTTGTTTAAGTAGGTCAGTTGGTTTTCACTATTTACATATCAGTGTAACAAGCAAAACCCCGTTATGAGAAAACTTTGAAAGTTAAAATTGTTTCGTAAGAGTAAAATGTAGTCACAGTATCGTCTTCAAAACTAACATCATTTCATAAAAATATAAAATTATAATTTTATCGCACTTGAACACCCATAAGGGTGCCGCCTACCTGGCAGCAGCGGCGTGAGAAAATATAGGGATTTAGAAGGGCGCCATCTTTCTTGAACGCTTTTGCGCTTTACAGGTTTATAACCTAGACGACGGGCTATAAGGACGACCTTGAAGCGCGCATCAAATACCATATAGCGCTGAACTAGCGCGCAAGATTTCCGCCGATCCGTTTTTTGCTATGAGTCTTTAAGCGGCGACGCGAAAATTTGTATAAAAACTACATTAAACTTCATTTTGTATTCTCAATAAAATAACAAAATATGGAATGAAAAAAAATAATTTTCTTACTTTTTTATACAATATAAAATTCAATGCAATTTTATACAGCTCTTGACATACCCAGTGACGCTGTTCTTCAGTGTGAATTATTTCATTTCTGTAATGTTTACCTTTCTAGCATAATACCGTTATATGTAAATCCGGACTTTCGACATGCCATTATGCAACAACGATGAAAGTTTAAAAAAATTCTCATTACAGTAAAGATTAGTCAGAGTGTACGTCTACATAACAAACAATATCAAGCACAAATATAAAAATTATAAAAATTAAAATTTTGGGTCAACTCACCCCTTAAGGAGCCCGTCTACCTGACTGACGAATTGCTTTATAGTGGATTGGAAATCTGTGTTCCTGTCTGTAACTGTTAATCGAGTACATTTTTAAGTGACGCTGTTGCATGCTTCCAAAACATCACACGCATTAAAAAAAACACAAGTCCTTAGTCCTCCATAACCAAAAACCGCCTGCAAAGTTAAATCTTAAAATTTGTTACTAAGATAAGTACGAAACCAATATAATCCTCAGAAATAAACAGCGCTGCATATCCCGCTTCCTCCAATATCCACCGCGTAAAGCTCCTAACAGTCCCGGTAGGACGACGTAAACACTACGCTCCGTGGCGTTTGATGCGACAGTGTCGCCCTTATAGCTCGCTTGTTTCTATGCCTCAGACGGTTACAACAGCTCCAGGTAAGCCATACAGTAAGTCCACAGAACTGAACGACACAACGACGATCATACAGGTTATCAATGAATCCCTAATGTGTTCACCAGTGTTGTCTTTTTTGCTTCATCTAGTATTTTGTATTTGTTTCTTTCTTCATGACGGTGTTCCCCTATGCTTCTTCTTGTCTTGTTTCTTTGTTTCATTTTTCTCTTTATTTTTATCGTTTAGTACGATAATGGAACGATGGTTTCTTTCACTTTCGCAGTATATTACTGTACGGTGCATGTTTTTCTTACGTTTGTGAAGAAAAGCTAACGTTGGCTTTTATTTCTGGTGCCTGTTTTGCATCATCTCTGTCTTCATGACGACCTTACTCTTTAATGACAAACTTTAAAACTGAATATTTCCGTTTAGTGCCCATTTTATTGTACAATAAATTAACATTTGAATGTTGAAGTAGTCAAGAGGTTTAATTTCAAGGAGTTCTGAGGAATCAACATTAGCAAAATATTTGGCGGGTCTAGATTTATCAACGTACGCCATTGCCTTATCTCTCACAGAATTGGTCCTGTTATAAGTGATTCGAGATAACGTGAACACTCTTGAAATCGTGATGTTTTTTTTTGCAGATAATCTGTCATTTCCTACATTTTTTTTTTTTTTCAAATATGCACTCAAATCATAGAAATTAACAATCCAAGTGTATAGAATGTGCTATACCTAGAGACATGAACTTTTCGCGAAAAGAATTTTGCCCCACTTTGTTCCAGTACCTTAGTGCATGTCTGCAGTTCTGCTTCATAGATATTGGCAGCGTGCCTTTGAACTGTGACGTTTCTCATTTGACTGTACCAATCACAATAAGGTTACTGTAACACCACACATCTGTGATTTGCGTGTAAAACCCCACGACACACGAATGTCAAAACATCCAATCTCTGACCGTGAAGCAAGTCTGCAGACGTGCACACAAGTC
>PNEQ01090779.1:0-20935 GCA_003012365.1 Medauroidea extradentata
TAGTAGTAGTAGTAGTAGTAGTAGTAGTAGTAGTAGTAGTAGTAGTAGTAGTAGTAGTAGTAGTAGTCGTAGTAGTAGTCGTAGTAGTAGTCGTAGTAGTAGGCGTAGTAGTAGGCGTAGTAGTAGTAGTCGTAGTTGTAGTAGTAGTCGTAGTTGTAGTAGTAGTCGTAGTTGTAGTAGTAGTCGTAGTTGTAGTAGTCGTAGTAGTAGTCGTAATCGTAGTAGTAATAGTCGTAGTAGTATTAGTCGTAGTAGTAGTAGTAGTCGTAGTAGTAGTAGTCGTAGTAGTTGTAGTAGTCGTAGTAGTAGTAGTAGTCGTAGTAGTAGTAGTAGGGGATCATGGTCTTAAATGAGGAAATATGTGGAACTAATTTCGTAACCGTATACAAGGAGATAGGCAACCAAAGTAAATGTTTTATGGTATTTATTGAATTCCAAACCATGCTAACTCCAAAATTTAAGAAATAGAAATAATATGTAGTATCCTCATTGTGTGTAATAACATCCATATAAAACGATTTACTAATCAAAATACAATAATTTTACTGTAGTTATTAGTAACATATTTAAGATAGAAATAAATGCACACGATAAATATATATTTTTCTGCTAATTCTTAAATTTTAGAGTTAACATAAATTGTAATTCAGGTCCCCATTTAGTAACGGCCATTTTTTTTTTCAAAAGATAGTTTCAAAAGTGTTAGGTTTATTGTAAACCAGATTCAAGAATCTTCAACAAACAAAAGTGGTAATCTAAACACGGTGTGTTAGCTACTGGGGAGTGTCGGCATAAATGTTATCGGCAGTCACCAACAGACAGGTTTACAAGCCAGGGATCAAAGGTGTGATCCCCCCGCTAACTCCCGGCCCTGTATCGTCGGCCACGTGGGCGACAAAACATTTTTAATTTTAATTTCAAATTTCAGCATTTTTAAATACATATATATATATTTGTAATATAGAAGACCTTGTGGCCTATAGCATTGCTATTCACTGTGTTTTTTTCTCACAGTTTTGTATGTCAGTTGATTTTAATGGCGCACATTTTGATATTTACGAGTTATTACTAGAGATCTGAAAAATTTGCGTTTTCTTTCAGGCCCAAGCTAGAATTCCAGTAACTATAAGTTCGTGCTACTTTCACAATTGGCTGTTGACTTATCTGATACCTCCTTGAAGTCACTGAGCCAATGATAACAATGTAACTTAATGAAGGCTCATTTTACTGTATCAACGAGCAGCTAATGAACAGCTGTTGTCTGCTTGCATACATATATATTCTTGGAGGTTACCCTACAGGTCGGCGAACCCGCGAATTTTTCCCGTCTCTAGTTATTACGTTGAAAAACTTATGAAAGAGAAACAAATTTCGTAAGAGAACATTTTGTCACAGTTTATGCCTAAAATAAGAAAATAATATCTGGTATAAATATAAAAATATGATGGTTGAAAATTGCTGTAGGCAGTGCCCTTAATTTACGAGTTTAACATAGGTAGGGTAAAATTTCAGCTTGGGTCGTTCAATAAATTAGCCAATCAGAGTGTACAAGCGTCTAATAATATACGAGGTAATGAAATGCAGCTGGTGATCGAAAATCTAAGGTCTGGGGACTGAGCAAACCTGATATCAAGCAATCTAGCTTGCCGCACTCGGCTACCTAATATAACGGTCGAAACGTCTGCCAGCTGGGTACCGCAGGGTCGTCGTCGTCGTCGTCGTCGGGAGCCAAGACAGGATAAGCCTCACACACTCGCCATTGTTGTCACTGACCTGCCCTAATGTTGATTGTGTCGCCCTGCTACGCCAGGAGATGTCCCGCTTGCCCGCCCTCGCCCCTGCGATGCCATCACGCGTCTACACGCAGTACACATGCGAGCGGCGTACACGGTATATAGCCTATAGGCTGTTCGCGGTCAACTGAGAACTTTTCACATTTATTTCAGATATTTTGGTTAACACTTAAAGAGTCAGTGGACCTGGCGCGTTAGCCGTATTATAGCGTGGAACGTAAAGTATTTTTTTCTTGTGCAACAAAAAAAAAATTCCAATACGTTTGTCTATGAAAAGAAGACGCGCTTCAAATTGTGCCCCCATGATTTCAAATATGTCCTATTAAAACCAATAATTCAAAGTTCCTCAAAAGTGAGAAAAATGACTTTTTCACGTAGCTGAAGCTGGGAAAATATCAACCGTAATCGTAAAACAAAATCGTAGCAACCTGCATTAGACTTTACCACAAACTTTCCAAAAACAAACTAAAAAAAAAACGGTCATCGTTTGGAATCCCTTTGGAAAAACACACTCAAGGAAAACACTGCGCGCTACTTTAGTCCTTCGCGCCTAGAGGCGATGGGGTGTTTGACGGACGTGTTATATTCGACTTATCGCCTTCTACCGTTTCCGTGCCTCTGACGTAAATAAAAGCTACCGTTAACCAACTCTTAACACCTAGTACTTAAGCGCTGGTGAGGGACGACATGTTAAGAGTGGACGGGGGAAACGAGAGATCGCCGAGAAAACCCGCCGAACAGCGGCATCGAACGGACCCACACGTGAAAATGATAGAATCGAACCCGGATCGCCTTGGTGGAAGGCGAGCGCTTTAGCCACTGCGCCAAGTGCGGCCGCAACTTTTGAAACCATAGTGAAGATGAGACTATTGGTATCACAAGGGGCAATCTTCGTTTATTACCGAAATTGACACAACCTCCAAAACGAAAGTTTAAGTATCTAATAAACCGTTAATCATAATATGTTTGGTTTCTTGGATGCTCATATACGTATCATTTTTGTTGAATATGCAAGACAAACCCATCCCGATAATGTGGGTGGAAATGAGTTAGATAAAAATGACTTCTACTGTACGTTTTAGCACAGAGAATATAGCTCCTTTTTATACCAATAGCCCCAAATAACCAAGGTATGTGTGGTTCTGGGTAAAGTAAGCACTTTTGAGACCATACATATATATATATTTTTTTTTAAATTATTTATAGTTTCCTATACTTATTAACATAAAGAATGCTACATAATGAACAATCGAAGCGTACACATCACACCATACTCAAAATGTAACACTGGTGTCACAATTAATAATATGTTCTACCGTAAAATGGGGTGAATAGGGACGCTGGGGTGAATAGGGACAAAATTTGAAACAGATTCCTAGCTTAGAACTTTATTGTAAATTAAATTATATTTCAGTACAATAACTCTTTGTTAAATCATTAACTGCCAACCTTTAGGTAAAACTCTGATTTAAAACTGTGTACTGGAACTTTTGATTTGAAATTTTGTCCCTATTCACCCCAGCGTCCCTATTCACCCCATTTTACGGTACTTATTGCAGATGATAAAAAATGGTCTTCACAAGTGATAACGTTATCGTCAACCAACTATCAGGTATTATATTTAACATAAACACCGGTTTGTCCAACGCAAGTTTAGTTGTTAGTGAATTACAAAATGTAATTTCAGGTTGTAATGTCTTATTATGCACACACTGTTGAATTAAGTTGCACATGAAGTGCTCACTTTTAACGTAAACGAGCTACAGTGCTACCTTATAGTGGAATGTGCACTTAAAAATCTGGCAGAATTTGAAGTTTTTACGGGAGAAATACTTATTTTGGCGTATTGCATAAGAAATAGTAGTCGAGCAATACCAAGTGTGTACAATGTAAGAAAACATTCCCTGCCGAAGCATAAATCATAGAATATTTGTAAACCAAATGAAATTAAAAGTTACGTTATTCCAATGGCGAGTACCAGGCACTTTTGGCGATACGAGTCAACTATATAACATCGGCGAAAAGCACAGACAGGAATAAAAAGTGTGTCCCAGGGAAAAAAAAAACAGTAGCATCTAACACCGCATACCCCGTGTACGAAAATCGGGAACGACAGCGCCGGTATTATTCGGTGCAGGCGGGGGGGGGGGAGTGGTCTGAGAGTTACGCCATCGTTATAAGTCGGTGCATTAGTATACAGTCTACTGGTCGGGTGTGTGATTCTGCGGCGGGTCCGCCATTTTATGACATAATAATAAAGGCGAGCTACTCGTCCTTGTACTTCACTATGCTAATACATAGTGAAGATGATTGATACAATAAATTTTTACTATCAAAATATGCAAAGACGGAAGTATAAAACGGAAGTTTGTGCAATGATAAACCAAACAACAAACAAAATTTACGTTTGGAAATTGCGTTTTGTCCTACCCCCTCCCTCCTCGTAAATAACTCTTGGAAAACTATTTACGCGAGTTAAATTTTACGAAGTGAATTTTTAAATAACGTGGAATTTAATAACATTTTAATTTTTCGAGACAATTTTAGTGCAACTACTATTTTAAAAAGTTTAAATAGTGGGCAAAATAGTAGTTCGGCCTGCCACTGCATTAATACTGACCGCACTTCCACGGACAAAACTTTTAAAATGGTATTCGCAGACACATCACTCGCTTATATTGCTCAGTATCAGAGAAGTAAGTAACAGGAAGTTGGAGATAAGTCATTCAAACCTGAGCCACGTAAGCCTGGTCATCTGGAAAGTAACGGAGCGTACTTTGCAACTTTGTAGTAAATCAGTCTTAGATAAGATTGGTGCCACAGTTACATCAGTAAGTATTAACGACTTAACGGTTACAAAGAGCAAAGATAAAAGAAAAAAACCTGAAAAAAATTCCATATTACGAGGCACTGGGTTAAGACCATGATGCAGCATTTCTACTATTTTCACAATAATAATGTTTTGTTCCTAAACGAGAGTGGGTATCTACAAATGGCTGCACAATTTTGTTGAAAACTGTTTTTACTAAGTAATCTAATTTTTTCTAGAGAAAAAATTATATAGGTTTGGCTAATTAGTTCATTAAGGGTAACTAATTTAATTGCACAATTAATTGAAACCATTGTGCATTTCTTCTTGAAGTGAGCGAAGAGGTTTTTGGTCAGCACTTAACATATTTAGCGCTGGTGAGGGGTGATATGAGGTGAGTATGGAGCAGCGCCGGAATGAACGGGCGGGGGAAACGGGAGATCCCCGAGAAAACCCGCCGACCAGCGGCATCGTCCGGCACGATTCCCACATGCGAAAATCCGGGGACCGACCCCGCTGGGAATCGAACCCGGATCGCCTTGGTGGGAGGCGAGAGGTCTGACCCCTCGGCCACCGAGGCCCCGATTTCTTCTCGAAAAAATTAGTTAACATTGTAAGTAGTGTTACTAACAAAACTGTTACAGAGTTTTGCGATATCCGCTCTTGTTCAGTATTAAACAAATAACTATTGTAAAAGCAATAGGAATGATGGATCATGAACTTAAGAAGCAATTTCGGGTATTAGTTCGTGAAGCTGTGAAGTCAAAGGGATACATATACAACATCCAACACGCTTGAGTTCTAGCAGAATTAATTCTGTACCTCGGAGGTGTATAAGACAATGAGAAAAAAAAAAACAGATTTTATTCAGTAGAACAGTTTTAAAGTCTACACTAAAAAAATTTTCCACACGTGGGTATAGGAGCGCTAAGAAAGTAAGTATGGTATAAAGGTTTCCCAACATCCATGGTGGCACTTCTAACCTTTTCATAAAACAGTCAAATGCATACTAAAGTTACCAGACCTTTACTGGAACAACTTTAGAAGTTTGTGTTTACAAGGCGGAAGTATGGCAACTGTTCCTTACTGTGTTTAGGTTAATTACTTCATAAGCAGATTTTCACAGTGTAGTTCGCTGATGTATTCCACTATTTAGTGTCAAATTTTTTTTCAACATATATTTGACCTCGTGTTGGATGTCACCAGAAAGTTCTTATATAAATGTGGTCATGTTTACGGTAAGCAGTGAATTATATTAATAAGTGGACATAGTGGCTTACGCCTCCGAGGTGCGGAACTATTAATTGTTGCAGAAGTGTTGCTGCAAAGCAGAGTGAATCTTTGCACGACTCAGGGCTCAACTGTTAAATCGCGCCAAGCTGCTCGCTCGCCAGGTTAATCAGTGGCGGGGAGTGGCAGAGTCGTTATATCCGCTTGCAAACACTGCGTGCAGCCTCATCCATCACCAGCTAGTAAGACCGGGGCTGATGTGCTGGCTTGCCACATTGTTTGCCAGCGGATCAGAGAGAGGGATTGCGACCTAGATAAACAACGCTGCGCTTTTGCTCGCTCAGTTCTCACCACGGGGGTAGCATAAGGTCGGAACGAGGGCGAGGGGAGTAAAGCCGAGAGGGGGAAGACGAAGACAGCAAATTAGCCAGCCGCCATACTGCTTTAACCTCAAAAGTACACATCAGACTGGTATTTTTAAGGTACATGAATGTATTATGCTTAGAGGTACGTCAATTTCGCAAAAACATTCCAGGTCAAGTTGAACGCCAAAAATATATACTTCATAATCACGTGTGTGATTAGTTGGTGGCTGTCACGAAACGCATTTGACTACTGCAAGCCAGCAGTAAATAGAGACCTGAAAAATTCGCTTTTTCTTTCAGACACAAGCTAAAATCCCAGCAACTGTTAGTTCGTGCTACTTTTACAATTGGCCGTTGACTTATTTGACACAACCTTGAATGATAGCAATGTAACTTAATGCGGACCCATTTAACTGCGTCAGCGAACAGCTATTGAACAACCGATATCCGCTTGAGAACACATATATCCTTGGAGGCTAGTCTACATGCCAGTGGACCCGCGAATTGTTCAGGTCTCTAGTAGTAAGTAAGGAAACGATTCATAGGTAGGGCCACGATTTTGTCGCGAAAAGATTTTTGCCCCACTTTGTTTCAGTGACTCACGTGCACATCGGCAGTTCTGTTTCAAGGTTATTGGCAGCGTGTCTTTGTTCAGACACGTTTCTCATTTGACTGTACCAATCATAATACGATTCTTGTGACTCCGTACGTCTGTAATTTGCCAAGGCAAGTGGGAGTAAAATCATCCAATCACAGACGATGTAGTAGAGCTGCAGGTGTGCACATGACGCATAGAAACAAAATGTTGCAAAAATCTTTTCGCCATAAAATCGTGGCTCTATTCATAGAGCTATCACTTGTAATGTTGTAAGCCAATGAATAACCGACTGTATCCAGAGCGTGTACAAGACTGAGCAATCTAGGCTACTGCCAGATGAATCCGCGAAATTGACGTACTACTAATTATGCTTAGAGACACTGGAAAATCGCGGAAAAAGTTGATTGTTTGCTAGGCTCCAACATGCTATGTATAACACTGAAGGTTTTGCACCTATATTGGCTATCATTCATGTGGAACACTGTGTCCCTCTTCAACAGACCCAATTATAACTATACAGTTTTAACACAGAACGTGTGTGATTTGCCAGAAAACTGTTCGCACGTGTCAAAATTTGAGATACTACAGTTTATTGGAGACTATGTTAAATATATTCGCGATTTTCCAGTGTCTCTAATTATGCTCTTTCATTGATGATTTAGGTAGAAAACTCTACATTTCACCCTGTTTACACGCTTCAAAATTAATATTTCCTCAATTGTTTAATTAGTCGGCCATATTGTTCACAGCCACGTCAAGCGTTTGTTTGGTCACACTCCCGACGACATGCTACATCCAGACCCTTCTAATATCTTTGGTTTTTCTCTCCAACCACCTCGCTACAATGGCATGTCGACTACTACATCCAGCCGTTGTTACTTGATCACTGATAAAAAGAGACCTGAAAAATTCGCGTTATCCTTCAGGCGCAATCTAGAATTCCAGCTACTGTAGGTCTGTATCACGTTCACAATTGGCAATTGACTTTCACGACACTTCCTAGAAGTATCTGAGCCAATAATAAAAACGTAACTGAACACAGGTCAATTTGACTGTGTCAGCGAACAGCTAATAAACAGCTGCTCTCAGATTCAGTACATATTATATATATTCTTGGAGACTAGCCTATAAGTCAGTGAACTCGAGAAATTTTCCGGCCTCTACTGATAAACGCTTCTCTCCATACAAGAGCATGAATAAACGCCAACAACGTCAAATGAAACAACACGTATTTTGTAACTCTCACAGAAAACTATAAAAGAGCAACCGAACATACACCCTGCTTCATGTGCTTCAGTAAAATGCGACAGCTGCCTATGAGTATGGGGTGATCAATAGAGATGATGGTATATCGCGAAAATGTTTTGTGCCAACCTACCCTTCAAATTTCGTAGTTTTTGTAACGTGTATGATTGCGCAGTTTAGTCTGAGACAACATAACTGTCTGGAGACCAATAACATGTGTAGAGATGACGGTATATCGCGAAAATGTTTTGTGCCAACATAACCTTGAAAACACTGTAGTTTCTTGTGACAGGTATGATTGAATGATACACGTCTGACACAACGTAGCTGTCTGCAGACCAATAACAGGCATCAAATATTACATAGCGGTATTCTTATTGGCTCAGTCAAATAGGGCAACAGATCCAAGTACATGCTAAAGCCAGTAATCTTCTGGTAAGCTGAACGTGTATTGAAATCTAGTAAACAGTCAAGTTTTCCCGCGATAAACCATTATCTCTAAACATGTATAAAATATTTCAACAGCTGGATTATTTTTAGCTCATAGGTAGAGACACTGGAAAATCGCGAAAATATTTAACATAATCTCCAATAAACTGAAGTATCTCAATCATGTCACGTGGCAACAGTTTTCTGGTAAATCACACACGTTCTTGTGTTAAAACTGTACAGTTATAATTGGGTCTGTTGAAGAGGGACACGGTGCCTCACATGAACGATAGCTAGGTCCCGGTAGTTTTCGCGAAAATATTTTTGCCCCACTTTGATTCAGTGTCTTACGTGCACACCTGCAGCTCAACTTCGCGATTATTGGCAGAATGTTTTTGTGCAGAGTTGTTATTCATTTGACTGTGCCGATCAGTACATGGATAACTGTGACACATCACGTCTGTGATTTGCAGGTTTAACCTCCAGACGTTGTATGTTAAGGCATCCAATCACTGACCACAAAGCAGAGCTGCAGGTGCGCACGTAAGGCACTGAAACAAAGTGCTGCAAAAATATTTTCACGGAAACTACCGGGCCCTACTCATAGGGTAGTAGTTCCACTTACAAGCGACAGCCAGTAATGTTTTGGAAAGTTGAACGTACGTTGAAACCTGGCTAACAGTCAAGTTTTCCCGCGGCAAATCACCATCTCTAGTGAGGAATTATGGGGGGGGGGGGAGAAGAGACTGACTGTTTTCTGGGTTTCAACGTACGTTCAACTTACTTAAAAGAATTGTTGGCTTTCGCTTGTACGTGGAGCTGTCATCATATTTGACTGAGCCAATAAGAATCCCGTTATTTTAATATGCGACGTCTGTTGTTGGTCAGCAGGTAGATGCGTTGTGTCAGACTGTATCACCCAATCGTACATGTTGCAAGAAACTGCCGTGTTTTCATAGGTTTATTGGTCGAAGAAATTCTCGCGACATATCATCTTTACTCTTGGGCAGTGATTGTTAATATTTTGTACTATATATCGCAATGCAACACATTCCTATTTATAAACTAGCTGCCCGACAAACGTTGTTTTGTCACATAAATAACTTATTGTAAGTGTGTAAGGATGTGGTATATAAGTGGAAGAGGTATAACAACAAATTAATAAATAATAATAATAATAGAGCAGCGACACCTGGTGGGGATAGACTGGTGTCAGCTCGTGGGGATAACTGATCCATTATCACTTACACAGTTATCGACCGGGTTCTAAAATTATTAAATTAAAAATATTTACTAAACAATAGCATTCAGGAGTATGAAAAATAGATAAAACCCTATTCGCAGACCTACGCGAATGCATATACAAAATTTCATTGAAATCGGTTAAGCCGTTTCGGAGGAGTATGGAAACAAACACTGTGACACGAGAATTATATATATTAGATAGAGCAATTGATTTTTTTGTTGACGGAATTTTGCACCAACTTATTTCATTGCCTTCACATCTGCAACTCTGCTTCATACTATTGGCAGTGTATATTTGTGCTGAGGCGTCTCTTAATTGTCTGAGCCAATCAGAGCAACGTTACTGCGAGTAGAACACCAAGACGCTCAGTGCTAGAAATATCCAATCACTGACCGTTAAGCAGGACTAGATGTGCATGTTAAGACACTGAAACAGGTTTGTGCTAAATTATTTTCACTAAAAATCACTGGCTGTAACTATACAATGAATTTTACATGTCAATTTCATTATTTGTACCGTCAATTTTGTCTTGTATTAGGACACAACATTACATAATTTTAATACACGTTTTGCCTATAAGTAACGGTCAAATTTTTTTGGCGTTATACAAAAGAGAACATAACAGGTTTTGAGCAAATATAGCGATAGGTGAAATTTAGTGATTAAAAAATAACGTTATGTATACTTCAGCTTTCGTTTATTCTGTGTTTTTTTTTTTTTTTTTGCGACGACACTTTTTTTTTTAATTAACAAAATATTTTCATAATGCAATGTAAGGTTCAGAATATATTTGATTTAATGTGTAGTATTTAAAATCAATTTCGTACTAAGCTAAAATTTAACAAGAAAAACTTTACAATTCTTGCACAGAAATTATATGTAAGCAGTCAGTAACTTTCGTGCATAGTTATCAGATTATTCCAAATAAAAGTCTACCAAAAATACGTAGATAATTTCAAAATATTAATTTTATTTACAAAAATGCGTAGAGCCTATCTGCAATTTATTTGAATCCGTTCATTGAAAGCCAGTGCACACAAAGGAAAATTGTCCATATCGATTTTTTACACAATAACATGGGTTGAGGGATGAGGGAGAGGAAGATCTTAAGAATGCAATTTAACGGACGGCACTGCTTTAACAAGTAAGACAGCTTTAAGAACTGCTGTACGGGAAAGCACTTGTTCTTTATCAGGAAAGTTTTCTTGATTTAGAGAGGTAAAATGGGTTCGTTACACCTACGAGATACACGATCCATTTCTGTAACGATGTTTTCTGTCTCAACCGCTCCAGCTTCCTCCTCCTCGGTCGTTCTTTTTTCACGGCTCTTCATCCACGTCTTCGCTCTTCTACTGGCGCCATTTTCCCCTGGCTTGAAGGGCGATTCATTCACGCCCTTGCTAGTTAGCAAACTCATCTACTCTCTGGCGCGCAGGCCAGGGCTACCGACACCCCGCTCCCTTTTCCCACAGGAACGTTATAGCGGAAGCTGACGTCCAATTTCGCACTGAACCGAAGTGAGGGCTAACATCTCGCAGAAGAGGCGGGCTGTTTCAACCAAGATGACTTCCTGCACCGTGCTAATTTCAGCAGAGGCAAATATAGGCCTATGCTATCTTTGAGTAACGAAGACCGCTTTCTCAGAACTAATTAACTAGTCCTCGCATACACATACGCTTCCACAACCACTATAGCGACGGATTTGCGTTAGTGAACGACAAAACGTTGTAATTTGATTAAACGTTATGCGTTTCATTACTTTTCGCTACGAGTAGAATGAAGTTAACAATACCAACAAACTCACCTAAATCGTCTACTTTTATCTTTGGTTTTTAAAGGGTTGGTGGACGTGTATATTGTTACGGGGGTAACTAGGGGCGTGCTTAGGTTCCAGAAGTAGAGAACTCACGAGAGGTACACAACCTTAAAATAGGTTAGTTATCAACAAAAAGAAATTAAAGTTAAGGAATTCGTTTAAAGAATTTAATACAAAAACAAAAATCAAAGAAACGTTTACAAAATTTTGACTAGAATTGACAAGTAAGAAAACAAACAAAACTACCAACGACTTATCATTACTACATTTCAATTTCTGCGATACATGTACAGTTACTGTTATTAAACTTAAATCTCCTAACAATGTTTAAAATCTACTAAATCTGTAGTTTTATTTTCCAGACGTCTGGACTGTTCACAACGACAGTGCAAGTATTTAGATCATTTATACGTCTCGTATCGTCACTCCGTACGGTCTCAAGGTAGGGAGTATTTCCATATCAAAAATAAATAAATAAAATTAACTTACGTGTTCCGATAGCCTGTCTTCATACTCTGTTCCAGCGGGCATCTTCCCACTGCCTCTGATCGATGACAACGACCCCAGTGGGAGGGCAGACCCCCTTACAAAGCTCATGCCCTGCTTAGCCCGTATTTCGTGCGAGGCGATGACCCCAGTGCAGTGCCCCCGACTTGTGGAAACATAATCGCCCGGGTTTTCGGCTAAATCACCACGACCAGTAGCAATCCACAAGGACCATGCCAAAACACGAAATATAAAACCAACAAAATTATGAAATTTCGAAATGACCGGAAATTTGGACAAAAAATTAGGGCCTCATAAAAACCAAACGTAACAATATTAACTTGCCGCGTTACCTAGTTAGTCAGTCAAAACTCAAAACTTAGCTCCTCCCATCCCCGCCCATCCCCGGCCCCCTTAAACATCTGGACACACTCAAACGTAGAGACACGAGTTTGCCACGATAAGATTTTTTAAACATCTTGCTTCGATGCCTTACGCGCAAATCAGCATTTCTGCTCCATGGTCATTGTCAGCGTTTACTATGTTCAGACACGTCTCTCATTTGGCTTCTCCAATCAGAGTAAGGTTATTGTGACACCATAGTCTGTGATTTGCCAGTACATCCCCAAGACATCGAAATTGATTAAAACATGCAATCACTGAACGGAGGCAGAACTGGGGAAGAGCACGCGGAGACATTGAAACTAAAGGTTCCAATATAAGAATTTTGCCGAAACAGAACCGTGGCTTTGCTCACGGGCTGAATCTCGGCGGGGTAGTCCCCGAATTTCGCCATGTAGGAATCCCGCCGAACGAAGCCACTGGTTGGTGGGTTTTCTCGGGGATTCCCCCCTTTTCCCCGCCCACTCATTCCGGCGCTGCTCCTACTCACATCATGTCACACCTCACCAAAGCTAAAGACCCAGATGTTAAGTGCTGACCAAAATTTCTTTACTTCACCAACAGGCTAAAACAATAGTTTCCCGCGGAGGGAATTGCACATACTGCAGAGATTCCCGAACCATTGTATTTTCCGATGCAACGTTCAGAAGTGTAAACAAGCCTGGCTTTTGGACTTCAGTGAAAGCTTTGAAAATATTAGCCGCGTTAAGTGTGCTTAAGAGAAGTCTACAGCTGGCGCATGGACGGCTTTGCAGCGTGTCACACTTTTTTTTTCTACGCGAAACCGCTTAACTCATTCAGCTTATGTTTATCTACGAAAATAACACACACACTAGAAAACTACACTTCAATAAGCTTAAAAATTCAGCACGCTTGTTAGAAACATGAATTTTGGGAATCTCAAAATGGCTAAAAACTGTTGTTATAACTCCGAAAATACCACGCTCAAAACTAGAAGCATGCGTTGGTCTTTACTTTTCACTATCCAGAATAATAATTTTCAGGTCACCAGTAAAAGTACCATAGGAAAAAAGACAAGGAAAACCCTGCACACCAGTTTCGCGCGCTGTGAATAGAGGCGATATGTTCCTCGTCCAGCGTGGTACTCTGGCCCTTATCGCTGTGCTGTTCCCACACCCGTCAAACGCGGAAATTTGAAACCGCGACAGTGGGCGTGTTCAAACACTAGAAGTAGGGTAAAGTCGGAACTCAATCATGGTAATAACCAACGATGTCCTCTATAAGCCGTGCCGTGGGAAGGTCGCGGAGGGGCCAGGGAGCAGGGAGGGGTGAAAGGGAGGGGTAGGGAGTAGCAGAGCACTTCCTCAACTTTGGCGGCAACTGTTCTGGGGAACAATGTTTGAACTACTCATCTACACGAGGTAATTAAATTCATCCCCTCTCACACCCCTCCCTCCACGCCCCCGCAGTCGGCTGTAATGTGATTACGGATTCGTGCGCACAGGCCATCCCGCTGATGAAGTTTATTACTCTGGCGCACGAGAAGAATTATGGAGATGAGAAACAACGAGCACGCAGCAATACGTAAAACGAATGACAACAATTACTTAAACAGTCCCATTACATTGAGGCTTTCATGGATGGAGTAACAATACCCGTTATCAGCCATATAGTCCAGCCGGTTATTGCCACATTTGACTGGCATATGACAGCGAGTACATAAGGTATAGGAATACGCGTAATGGAAATAATGGTATAGTTAATGCTTAAAAGTAAAAGCAATTTTATATTGTTTTTTTTTTTTATTCTTTAAAGTGAAGTAGAACATGTTTTATCGAAAATACCACAATCCTTGTTAACTGTTTGCTCATACCCATCCTATGATTGCAATGTCTTGCGCAGATAAATATACAGCAAAAAAAAAAAAAAAAACGTAGATCAGTGAAAACACACCACATCAGAAAATATTTTTGTTTCTAATGTCAGATAACTTATATACTTTTTTTTTGTTCTAACGACATCTGAAAATTTACTCATATCAGGTACATTGGGAGTTCCAATATCACATTGTACAGGAAGTACTAGTTCTCATTTCTCCCCGCGAGATGACCAGAGCTTATTACACAAACCGTTACATCAGGTGTATATCAGAGGAGGCTAGTAATTTCCTAGGGGTGTCAACTGCAAGCCACAGTCCCCTCCCCCCTTCCCCTTAGTTTCGGCCATGACCAGGTATTGTGTAAAGTATTCGTTTGTAACTGAAATATTTTTAATGCAATGGCCTTTGAGGTTGTAAGTACTACATCTGTTAACGAAGCAAGGGCGACAATGATAACATATTACTACTGGGCTACGTGGCTACAATAAGTACACTGGTGATAAATTTGTAGCCAGTCAAAGGTATTCGTTTATCTCAATTTTATAGCTATGTGAAATACGTTTGAAAGTTTTATTCCTGGCTGTAGATAAATTGTAATCGGATTTTGACTGGAGGTAAAGTCAAAAGATTTTACGGGCCTTTAACAACGAGGTCTTAAGGCGGCCGCCTACCTCGCGCTTCAAATGCGTAGCAGTGTGTTCGTAAACAGGTTTTTTCTACGAAATTATTCCACGTGTGCCCATTGTGTCAACGTATGAAAAGAAAACAAACTTCAGACAAGGTCGGGACCTCATTGTTAAGACGCCACGCTCATTAAAAACACTGTTTCCAAGCCCTCCAACATGGTTTAAAACGGTCTTTTCAGACTTCCGTAATTCAAAATGTACTAACCGTATGTATGTGAAACTCAGATTGCGACCTGCTCTGAACTTAATTGCAGACTTTCCACCAATAAAATTATATGGTCACTGCTTAATGTCCCATAGTAAAAACCGTTCGGCGGGAAGCTTGCACGCTCGTTCGGCGCTTGGCTCGTTGAGGCGACGCGGCATTTGATGCGCGCTTCAAGGTCGACCTTATGTCTCTGCCGCTTTTGAGCCTCTCACGCGCGGGTAGGCGGCGCCCTTAAGAGCTGATGAGGGTGAAGCGAGATTAAGAGAGAACACAACATCCATACCCGAGCGGGGATTCGAATCCAGGACCTCTCGCACGGTAGACTAGCGCCTAACCAACTACATTACGGAAGTTAGCGGATTTTGACTAGACTTAGCCGTATACACTTAGAAGCACAACACTGGGATATAAAAAATGTGGACAAACATCGTTATGAACAGCTAAAGAAAAATTTAATGAATAATCATGCTGAGAATACAAAAAAAAATGGTTTAAAATTAAAGTATATTCAAACAGAACTTTTTTTTATGAAATAATGGGCCGCGGTGGCCAAATGGTCATACTATTCACCTACCACCAAGGCGATCCGGGTTCGATTCCTGGTGGGATCGGTTGATTCGATTACCGTTCTCAAAACATCGTTTTACTGTACGTGTCAAAAAACTGCTGTTTTTATTTCGTCTCATCGTTGTATGGTATTTACTTTCGTGATCCGTATATATTATTTGTTTGTCCTTTTGCCAAAGCAGGTCCCAAACCAGCGTCGTCTGCTTTGGTGCTATCTGGGTTTCCTTGATTATTTTCTTATGTGGATGCCCTTGTTTTATTTGACCAGATTACATTTATATAATTTTTTGTTGTGTGTGTATCCTGTTGAGTAAAGCATACTCCACTTATTTATGTTTTTCTATACTCTTCAGTTTTTTAACAGACATCTACATCGCAATGGAGTGTGTCCATAATACTATATTCAGTCAGGTACTCACGTTGCATAGCTTCCTTAAAGATTGCGTTAAATCGCTTTCTTGTTTGTCAGTTTGTATGTTCGGTACAAATGTTGCGTCTTCAAATACAGCATTTCATACACACAGAAAAAAAAAACAGGAAAAACGTTTATATAAATAATATACAATATTTTTTTTATGGACTAAACATACAACATAATTTGGTCTATGAAAATACTGGAAGATTTAAAATAAAAAAAGTGAGACCGATGCAATATATAATTGATGCATTAATACTTCACATAAGTAACTAATAATTGTATTTTAATATAAATTACATAACCTGTTTGAGTGCTCTCAACGACAACTACTCTCTACTCTCCTTGCTGTTATCTATTGCAGCGCCATGAGATTTTCGTTTTAAATCTTACAAGTATTTTTATGCGAGAAATTATTTTTAACTTTTAGTCCATTTTAAGAACGTGGTAGACTAATTTTTTAGGTTAAATAATTTTAATATAAGATAAACCATATGTAATGACGTGGTATTTGCAATGTGGCATAGTAGGCCTGCGTGTGTGTGTGTGTCACACTTTCTCATGTCGGGGTGATATTTAAATGTCTGTAGAGTAGTACTAGCTTGTTTGATATACGCGAGCGTGAACACACACGGCTCGGGCGAAGTAGCTCTTAACGCGACGTCGCTAAATCATCGTGCAAGCCGATATGTTTACTGTTGCGTAAACGTGCTAAGTTACCGTGCAAAGTAGTGCTGGCAGCGTGCAAGCAGGTCGGCCTACCTCGCAGGCGCACGGCGCAGTTGTTTGCCGTTCGGTTGCATCGCTAGCGTTCTCGATCGAGCTGAAAGAGGTCGTGTTACTGGACATACTCGTATACACATTCATGTCGGTGTGGATTGTTGTAGAATTAGGAATTGCCAATCAAATTGTAACATATATAATTTCCTGCCTAGTAGTGTAGAAGCTATGAGGACGACACACACGCACATCACGTCTTCCTGTAGCTTCTAGGCGCAAGTAACTGGACTGTTGTACAATCTTATAACAGACAACGTGCCTCTACGAGACATTCAGTGCTTACCCTATCATTTTATTACGTAATATGAAATATAAGGGTATATTGCCAACCAGACGTCTATGCCTTTTTTAATATTCTGCGTAAAGATTTTTACATCCGTATAGGACCACAAATGCAACCATTTTTGTAAGCTTTAAAACAAACATTACAGATACATTGAGGACCTGAAATGGAAATACACACGTGGAAGTTTCTTTAAATGTTATTCTTTAGCAGACATAACTTACGTAAGTTTTCGAATAATCTTGTAACGGTCTAAAATTTGCAGAAAACTCGGCGGCCTAGGCAGGCGGTCACCTTAAGCCGCACTTGGAATTTTTTTTAGTTTTTTCGTATCTAGCAGTTGGAAGAACGGCAATGGAAGTGGACGTTACATCTTGAGACAGGGACAGGAATCGGCCATGTCCTCTGTAAAGGAAACACCACTCTCCTGAGTTATTGCCTAAAACGATTTTAAACAATCGGTTAGGTCGGGAAATCAGCAGTTAAAGTGACTCACCAAACAGTATGTACATATACTTATCTTGGTATGTTTTTTTTTTTTTACAACGGGGTTGTATAATAAACTGGTGTGTTTCGTCGGATATACGTCGTCGTTACCGAATGCTAAGTCTCAAAATATTCACGGTTACGTAAAATGACTAAGTACTAGAAAATGAGCACGAGGTAAGTTCTTTATGTAACGTGGGTTTTACGCGACTCAGTAACATTAGCTAGCAATAGTATATATCCACCAAAACACGCTCGTATATGAAAATATATATAAATCGTGATGAAAAAGGGTAATTTATAGCCGCATTCGCAGACTGACTAGATACCAACACGTGTTCACAATGACGACTTTCTGTTAATACCTTGCAAGGCCTGAACATCTACTAGCAGGGAACAAGTGAACAGCGCTAGATGAGCGAGCGATACACCGTGTAGTTAGCACAACTTGACAACCAGTTTAGCCACGTTCACTATTGATTGGCCGGGCGACACGCCGGAGGCTGGGATAATTGGCGCGAAAATTATCCCCTCACCACTCTGCTGGCGTGCCACGCTCGACCCGCCACGGGTACAGTCGTCGCATAAAACCACAGTCCTCGTACTCAGTTATGATATCTTTGCAACTATGCCATTCTCGGTTTACGAATGTCTCATCATAATCCTTCTACGAGATTCATTTTCGGATTTGAAACTTCCGTTACAACGTTAAATCCGCACAGTAATAGAATTGTTTACTTCTAATGTAATTACATTCCAGCTCTGTTACGTCATCTGAAACTGCCCAAGTAATTTACGAAAATTCTAACCAGCGCTCAGTCAATACTAACTAAAAAAAACCAAAAAACCTTACGATTTACTAAAATAATGTTAGAATTTTAAAATTGAACTATCATATAAACTTTATTTTAAAAAAATAATTAATTTGAGTAGACAGCTGTCCATCCTTCTTAATAAACGTCCTTGCTTAGCACAGGAGCGGTGAAGTAGCATGGCTGTTTTGCATGAAACCACTTATTAAACAGTCAAACATTTTGTTTATAATAAAGATTTTTCTTGGAGTTTATTTGGCTTGCGATAACGAACTATTTCCTTATATCGAGATGTTTGCCAATACCACGCTTATATTCCATAAAAAGTTTTCTTTGAAAATAATGCAAGTTTCTTTGTAGCAAAGATTATAATTTTTCAACATAAAGCTTGTGTTGAAAATACCACAACTAACTTCAACACAAAGATTTCTATTCACTATCTTGATAGTAACGTCATTTTTCGTTACCATTACTGTAACCTTTAGACTAAAATTTTCTTTGCGACAAAGTTACTTTGCAGCGATTCATATGTAAACATTTTTCTTTGCAGCAACAAACATTGTGTTGTGACAAAGAAAGTGATTTAGAGCGTACCAAAACGAAAATTATCGTAATTTTGCTCATTGTCAAGGGTAAGAACTAGCTACTCTGTAGGCAGTAACCTAAGACACACCGTACGAGAGTACCTTCCACGTACGAGAGTACCTTCCACGTACGAGAGTACCTTCCACGTACGAGTGTACCTTCCGGTGTTATGTTTTACACGAAGTGAGGGTACAAAATAAAAAGAGTACTTTTGGTACGCATGCTGGTGTCCAATGGAATTCAGAGTGGAAGTGAGGCAATATTAGTGACAAAACGAGCGTAAACGCACCACTTGTTAGTCATTTGTTTTCGTAAGTTCACATCCAGGGTCCTGACAAAATGTATTCAACTATTTGAACTCGTAAAAGGTGACCATATAATTCGCAATTTTCAGGAACAAGTTTTCAAAAACCTCGTAATGATGAAAAATCGCCATCGTATCACATATGATGGAACTGTCTCGATTAAAAATAAATTACATTTGAAAGGATGTGAATGGGAAAGAGAGATAATTTTACAGAAAATAATTCACAAACACGTATTTTTAAACCACACCCGCATGCGTTCGCCCGCACAATATGCCGTAGTAGGACTTTAACAAGTATTCATGGCAGGAACACACAGTAACAAGACGTGCGGATAGATGAAGAATATAGTACTTCTATGCACGATGAGTAAAATCGGAGATAGCCAATTTCGCGTAGCTTATGAGAAAGTAGGTAGGAACCTTATTTTGAAATTTTCCTTAAAGTGAAAAATAGTGAGAGAAATGCTACTCTGAAATATTCTGAAACAACACGTTAAATCAACATTCCTTTGAATAAAACTAAAAGTACTAGCTTTTTCATAAGTTATACTTTATGCATCGTATCGTTTATTGGTATAATTTAATTTATTTTACATTTACTTTCAGGTCATTACTCCCACTATATTCACTTTAACGAAAAATAAACACACTCCGTCCACAGCTACTTCTTTATCTATTTGTTAGTCGTTGAACAGTAATTAATGTGCAAAACCGCCTGAAAAAATTTCTACTTCTGTTGTCTGTCTCTGTTGAAATCCTCCTGACATGCGGCATGCCGTGAGATCAGGAAGGCTAACAGGCTTGTATATCGTTCGCATTACTGCAACACATAAAACACTGCATGTGTGTGTTCCTTGTTTGTGTAACATATTTGCAGTGCCGTATTACAAGACTTCCCCCGAGTTATTTCATCCAGTTCCAAGGACATATACTGACGATTTTAAAACACTATCGCAACATTTGAAGGACACTATACAACACGAGGCACACATTTCCTTGCGGCAAACATAATGTATGACTATGACCGCCTGCAAAGTAACTTTGTTACAAAGATAATTCATATTAGTTTTAACTATTCACCAACGGTCAAAATAATTTCAGATGCAATCAAAATTGTTTAGCTATTATTTCTATAATGAAGTAACGTCGCAAGAACTATTTTGTTTGCTTACATGTCAATATTTTTCCCAAAGTAAACATTCTCAAAATAAAATAAGTAACACTAAACACTGATTTTTTAAAGTTTTTTTTTTTTTTTCGCTGCATTGCAAGATAACTTTTACTAGTAGCTAGTATTATTCTGTTAATAAAGTTGTTTCACTGCGTGAAGATATAGTTTGTCTACAGCCAGAAGTGTCCATGTCAAAATGAGAAAAACTGAAACAATTGCTAAGAATGTAGAAGTTATGCAGGGACAATTGCTAGAGTGTGAAGTTTACTCGTTGTTGAGTATTATTATATCACAAAATAGTGAAGAAGAAAGATGACGAAGACGACTATGACAACGACGACGACTATGACAACGACGACGACTATGACGACGACTA
>PNEQ01090781.1:0-18811 GCA_003012365.1 Medauroidea extradentata
TTCGCGCCCCTTTTTTGCGCATTTTGTCCGTTATTCACTACTTATTATGTGTCCGCGTCCGTTAATAAGAATGTCCGTTATTTGGAGAGTATTTCTCCATAAGGCTCCATGTTAATCTGCCGGTGATTGGAAAAATGTCCGTTTTTCGGAAGTGTCCGCTATTCGGAAGTGTCCGCTAAGGGAAGTTTCACTGTATATTGATATACGCTTTAAAGTTAAGATGTCTATACCGGCAGCAAGGGAGCTGTGTAACTTTTTGTGTTGTAGAGGGTGGAGTCTGTTATATTTTATAACAGCTGCCCGGCCGCAGCATCACCCAATGTTCTTTTCAAAATTATCAACATATTTGTAATCTGGATTAAATTCCCGGCAGAGTCAACCTGATTTTCACATGTGATAAATGTGTCCGTACGACGCCGCTAGTCAGTGACATTTCCCAGGGATCTCCCGTTTTCCCATGTCTTCACTCCAGACTTTGCCACATATCCACTTCATGTCACCTCTCACCGTCCCGCAAACCCTTATCCGCCCAAATCTCTCAACTCAGCTGTCCCCGTCGCGACTATGTCTGATATTCAGGTAGCATTTAACAATGTTGTTTTATACTTCAAATAGAAAAGGAACTCTTCTGCTAGCAGCCACTAGTATGTGCGTAGGCAACATAATATTACGTTATAAATCAGTTCCCCAACGCCTTACCTTACACATGATTCAAACTCTACCTCCTACCACTGTTCCAAACAACTTCGCCAAAATGGGTCATCAGAATTGTTAAAAAATTCAAATGTGAAATGTGTATATACAGGCAAAAAGTAACAACTTTAAAATTATTTCTCAGTTTACATAGCTGATTTTTGGGATTTCTGAAACAATTTATTTCTTTCCCGCCTCCACTTGTCGGACTTTAGAAAATCATGATAAAGTTTTTTTTTAGGTATTTACGTAAGCTTCATTCTTATTCTGAAATAATTTTGTTACCTCAACATGTTTACGAGATACAGAGGATTTATTGAAACTAAGTTTAATTTTTTTAATGCCCTTAGAGGAACAATTTCAAAAAGCCCTGGAAATATTTTTATGGATATGTGTAAGTTTAATTCCAAACCAAAAATCAATTTGATATTTGAACTGATCTAAGAGTTTTCTGAGATTTATTGAAAACACATACGTAACACAAGTTTTCATTCCTTTAATTTAAGTAACTTATTTTTAAAAAATCGAGAAATTAGGTAATATGCATATTTGTAAGCTTCATTCTGAACTAAAAAGCACCTTTATAGTTATAAACAGTTTAAGTACTATTGAGGTTAATTGAAAACACATATTTCCCCCCTTATCATCCCCTAATTTTCCAATTTCGAAAAATCCCTTTATAGTAGGTGCCTACAAGGTAGAGTAAGAAAAAGTTCATGTCTCTAGATCTAGCGGTTTGGTCTATGCATTGATGAGTGTGTGAGTGAGTTGGGTACATTTTCTGTATAGAGATTATGTGTACAGTGTTAAATTACACAAAATGGTATAAAGAGGACATAAAAATATTTTTTCATGCACGATACACAATTGCATTAAGATAAAATTACTGAATGGAGGTATGTGAACATGGTTATGGAGTTTCATAGCATTCTTCTAGCCAGTATGTTTAATGTAATCTAGGTATCAAATTTACTAGGTTTAATAACATGCCGTTCGTTGCTTTATCAATGTTACTATGTTACTAAGTCAGCAGATGAATGAGTTGCAGCCAAAAAAATTTGCCTTAAAAATTAAACAAAACATAAGATATTACCTATACCATTTGTATATTGTAAAGAAAATCATACTACCGTAGCATGGGTAATTTAATATCTAGAAAATATGTGTGATCCTGAAATTTGTTCAAACAAAATCAAGTTGCCACACAAATAAAAAAAAAATTATACATTCATTATTATTTTTCTATCTCCATCCCGATTGGTGCAGTAGCGAGATCACTCGTCTCCCACCAAGTAAATCCGGGCTTGATTCCTGACTGGGTCTGTCTCCGTTTTTTTGCATGCCATGCCGGAATCGAGCCGGACGATGCCACTGGTCAGCTGGTTTTTTCTATTTCCCATTTCCCCCGGCGCTGCTTCATACTCACAACATGTAACCCCTCACCAGACATAGATGTTAAGTGCTCAATAAAATCTCTTCATATAGAGGAAATTACATTCTGATAAGTACCTAAGTAGAAAATTTTGTGATAACCGAAGTATATTTAAACCAATTAATTCGCTACGAAACACTGATAATATAACTTTATACATAAATTTCACAGCCTTCTAAATGCATTGAAAGGTGACTGGCAATACTAGTAACGAGTTTATAACTCTGCACTTTCGTCCATACGTCAAAAGTTAAAAATTGCTGAGGTTTTGATGAATGAACGGATAACATTTCAGAAGGTTGCTAACTACATATTTGTAGAATAAATGGTTAACAAATGGCTAGATGAGAGGTAGGTAGCTGTGATGACTTATTGTATCTCTAGCTATAGCTTTATATGCTTTTCAGGTAGGGATATGCCTTACATTTGTTTTGTTTGATTCAGTGATACACTGTCAATACCAGAAGTCCTAGTATCTGAGATTACAGGATGATGGGGCCGGAAAGTGACACGCAAGGTAATAGAGTTGCTTTTACTATGAAGTTCAAAAAAATATTTGTACTTCGAACTTCTGTCATTAAAAACATTTTAAAAAGATCACATTCCAACAAATATCTCAAGTAAAACATTAAATCTCCTAATCTGGAAACATTCCCACACCCCTGACTGTAACTATGATTACAGATGGTGGCATATCAGGAAAATAATTTGTATCAATACATAAATGTGCCGTCTGTCTTCCAGTTCTACCTATAGCTATGGCACACACTTCCAGAAAGCCCCCTAGCCCCCCCTACGACACCCAGCATCCCTACTTGCCTTTACATCAGGCACATGCTAGCTATGACAAGTAACTGGCGTCTGGAGAGTAGGCATAAGCAATGCACCACTTGAGGCTCAACCAACTGAACCACCCACCAAGGGGGTGGTTGTTCAGCACAAATCCAGCCAATGCACATTCCCGCACAAGAGAAGTGGCTTCCCATCCACTTCAGAGCCATGGAAATTGTCTCTCTCCTCGCTCACCTGCAGGGGATGCCTATATAAGCCGTCGCAATCCCCACTCACAGTCAGTCATCCGGATCTCCCCACCAACACTGTACCACTCTTCTCTACTCTACTACCTAGTACACACACACACTCAGTGCTTATGCTAATCTTTGACAGTTAGTCGCACGAGTTTCCTCAATGCATACACCACTTTCCATGCTCTATCTCTCTATTTCTCTCTCACTTTGTTGCTCAAGCACACGTTCTTGCTAGACATAACCCTTGCCCCTCACATGTAGACTCTATCCAGCTGTGCCCTGGTACCACGTGGTCAGCATCTAGTAGTTCTTCGGGCTTGCAGGCAAGCAGCCCATTGCTCAAATGCTGCAATAAACACATGTGAACCCACTCTCTGATCTCAGCTACTGTGATTCTTCAGTTAACCTTTCCCCCTTCCTTTTTTCTGACACACTTAACTGCTTCTCTGTTACCCTTCACAGCTCCCTCACTCCAGTAAGAGCACTGTGTAGGCATATTACTAAATACTGAACATTACAGACAGTAGGATAATTGGTAATTCCTGGTTCTGGAAGGTGAATTTATTGGTGGTATGCCTGCAGACCACCGCTCCCCGCTCTGATATAAAGAAGGAAAGTGTCCCCAGGCACCCAAGAGACAAACTGTTGAAAACCCGTGCATGAGCTCACTAGGTAACTACCCATCATGACCTCACGCCACGTGTTCTGGTTTGACAAGCCTTGCATAGGCTCCATCACATCTGAGGGCAGCGGTCTGGCGACTACTCGCCTTACCTGCAACCACCTCTATTGCGCCATGAAACAACAATGGTAGGTGAAAGTAGCACCTCATCCGAGCAACACCTTTACCTTTGGTCTTAGCTAATGTGATGTCTGCCGGTCCATGAGTTGCCATCTTGAAAGCTGGAAGCCATGCTTTGCTTCTGGGCCTAGGTGGATCTGTTGTGTAAATTGGCAGACATCTCTACCTAGCACCTCACAACCTACTTATCTATCCACTTACTTACATATTCACCTGTCCATTTTCTTAACAGCCTATATATTTGCTTACCTACCAATTCATTGACATGGTATCCTGTCCATGTACGTATTATGCCACGCCACCTTATCAAGAAGCAGAAAGCCCTCTATAATGCACTCACCAACACGGCTGAGACAGACGAGTGCAAGTCCACTGGTCTGAGGGTCTACCTAGAGCTCCGAGAGAGGAGGCAACCTGTCAGTGAGCTGCTGAGACCTAAGTGTGATGCTCAGAAGTAGGGGCCACGCCTCTGACAATGCAGACGTACACAGCCATCTCGACTAGAGAAGACCTGTGGGATGTCCGGGAGGATCTAGCCTGCTGCTTTCCCCCCACCACGAACAGGAAAGACACACTGAGCCTGTGGTCTGTCTGAACAATGTTCTTAACCATGCACCACAGTCCATCGTGACCAAACCTACCGGCAGCCTGCCACAGCAGGTCCAGCCCAATCACAAAAATTTGTCGCCGCAAGACAACACCACCAGCGTTGACCTAGAATAGGCCCACACCAGGCTGAAGCTCCAATCACACCAGCATCCACAAGGCGATGGTGTTGCTGTGAACAGAAGCCCAACGCTCACAAATAGGTAAGTCACAGTCATGGGAGGCCCACCATCACCTAGCACCTCCCAGGGGCAAACAGTCAGATGCCACCACCCAACACAATCAAACCCCACTTTGTAAAGCATGTTCCAACACCCTAGAGAACGCTGTGACTTCTTGCAACCAGCAGCAAAAGCAGGAACAATAATTACATTTTAAAACACACAACTACAATACACTTACATATTTCTCCACGAAGTGAAATCTAAAATAAAATATTTTGAATGATAACAAACCCACCCAACAGTCCAAGTATCCCGTTTGACAGTACTGAAATTTAACAAGCAGTGAAGGTTTCCTGTCATAAATCACCATCTCCATATACAATAAATGGTTTATAATAAAAGTTAAGGAAATGTCATAAAGACAAAAAAAAAGTACAATTCCATAAAATGAGGATGATGAATCAACTACAGAAGAAAATATATTCAAGCAGTGTCACCTCTATTTCTACAGCTGCTTTACAGTATGGCTGGAGTTTCCAGGAATCTCCAAACAGTAATGGTGAAACTTCAGTGGCACCACCAGTCGGAGTCTGGAAGTCATCTAGCTGATTATTGTTGTAATTACCACATAAACCATGAACCTGCAAAGAGCAATACGGTATTTTTTTTGTAATACAACTAGTCACTGAAAATTTTATCATTAAGATTGGAATTATCCAACTACAGTAATAACAAATTTGATTAGATGGACGCTGGTATTTATTTGATGAACCATATTCACATAACTACAACTTTTAACAGGAGCTTCTGAATTACTTAGAAGCTACATCCAGTATAGGCTGGTTCAAACCATTATTGAAACAGTAAAGCCCGCAAATAAATTACATTCTAACTTTTTGGTTAAACGCCTGAAGCTAAGCTAGCCTACCATCCAAATATACGTAACTATTCTACGATAGTCAAAAAACTTATGTTCTTAATGACAGTCTGATAATACCTATATATTTGTTATGTAATGCAACCAGTACCCAACAAATTTTTGAATATGGTAGGGTAGGTATCGTATTCCAAAAAAAACACATTTTCATTTCCAGTTGGAACATGTAAAAGAAGAGTGTGATTCTTGGCATTGCTAAGACAGCAAAGAACTCTATACCACAAGAATGAAAATGACAGATCACTGTGAGAGATCCGACACCTGTCCCAGTACAGTATACATTAAATAAAAATAAACTGTAAAAATTATTTTAATTGGTTGGGTTTACCATTTTGTCGACATTGGTACCAATAATAAAAAAAATCTCACATTAATTGTGTATGATCCATCACAACTCTTCAGTTAAAATGAGAAGAAATATCATATCAATTTGGTTTACTGACCTTGTCCAACCACACAGGGTCAACTTTGATGTAGACACGAGTTGCTCTGTCCCACTGCAGCACTAGGCCCAGGTCAAACACCTCAGCAAACACAAACAAGCCAGCCTCTCGCACAGTGATCCTGTATCATCACAGACACAACACTGTCACACGACAAAAAACACTGACAATAACTTCATGAACATAAAAGGTAAAAATCCTTCATTTGACTTCAAATGCACAACAAAAATTTAATTTTGTTTCCACATTTCCAGTACCTCCAAAATGTAGTACTCATTGTTTATAGTACTATAATAAGTACTGTATTCTCAAGACTTGACCAACAAAAAAAGCTAAAAATAAATGTTGCAGATAATCAGCAACTAATTGTTTATTAAACCAGTAGTAAAAGAAATTACATATACTGTACTTTCAATTCACATCATGTAGTTCGTTGCTCCAGTCCAATCACAGCCATATTAAGCTGAATACTTGCTCTTCCTAACGCCATTAGAAAAATGAATCTTTTAGAATCAGGTTAACTGATGGCAGAAACTTTTAATGTGAACTAACCTGTTCAATTCTTTGAATGATGGCAGAGGCTCATCCCTTACAAAAGTAACTGTTTCTATTGTGTTGCCTTCTCCAACCTTCAGTGTGACAGACTTTGAGCAGGTGATGCCACTTGAGCTGCAAGGTACATTCTGAAATTCAAGAAAAAAAATAATAATAAAAACGTACCATGGTTATTAAACTTAACTTAAACTAACAAATAGGTATTCACAACAACAATTTGAATTGTATTCACACTTTGCATCAGGCTTACAAAAGTCAAACTTCTGTTGACAAGCCAATTACAGTTACTCTGCATTGCTGGAAGACAAACAGCAAAAACTAGTAAATTATGAATAATATGTTTGATTAAATAATTCACATAAACACTAAATAGCAAAGTTCCACATTTTATTTATTTATTTATTTAACAAATTATACAATTGTAGCAACAGAAAATGCCTTAAAGCTACAGCCGGAACATTTACTACAAGGACAAAAATAATGTGAACAAGACAGACAAAAAAAGACCTAGACATCAAACACCTAAATACAGCTGGACAGATACAATGTGCAATACATAAATAAATAATAAACAGACTACCTAGAAAGGTATTTGTATGAAAGGTGAACCATGCGCGGATAGCCTGCTATCCTGGTCAACCTGGGGAGAGGAAGCTGCCTTAGAAATACTATCAAAAATTTTACAAACAAAAATTGCATATGTTGTCAAGCAAAGTCAAATTTGGTGTGCAGTATGTTATAGTTACTAACTAGTCTGAAAAGTAGGTCATTGTCACCTTTTAAGTATTTACCTAGGCTTTTTGGCTTGGCACCATGATGAGGGAGTTTTAAGCCGATATAATGTAGAATATGAGGACAGGAAATGTGGTTAGTTAAAATGTTGTGTATGAACTGGCCATCTATGAGTAATCTTCTTTGGGAGAGTTGGAGGGGAGTAAACTCTGTCTGAAATTTCAGTTTCATATAGATGTATTTATTTTGAATTTTTTCCAATTTATGACTGTCTGATAAGAATATGGAATTTCAAATGACTGATCCATAGTCTAATTTAGAATGGATTAGTGAGTCATATAAGCAGATGTTAGACTCAGGGTTAGTTGCGTAGTAAGTAATGTGCTTGACAAGTCCGAAAATTCTATTAGTGGTTCTTATAAGATGATCAACATAATAATGAAAGAAAAGTTTCTCGTTAAACAGGATTCCTAGATCTTTAATGTAGGAGTTAAATTGTAAGGTTTGATCAAGAAGTAAGTAGGGTAATTTGATAGGTTTATGTTTCCTGGTAAAGCTGATGAGCTGGGTTTTGTCAGGATTAAGGGTCAAGTAATTATCCTTGCACCAGGTTGTGATGAAGAGATATCCTTTTGAAATAACAAGCAATCTTCTATAGTTGAAATTTTTCTGCTTAGTTTTAGGTCATCAGCAAGAAGAGCAATTTTGGAGTGTATAATAACTTTTGAAATGTCATCCACAAAAATAATGAAAATAAGAGGTGACAAGCTGCTTCCTTGGCGAACACCGGATGTGATAGGTTTCTGATGTGATAATTTATCATTTATCTTTACTCTAAAGTTACGATTGCTTAGGTAATTAGATACATATTAGTTTAACAGTGTTATCATGTATCCCAGCAGAATGTAATTTGTTAATAAGTAAATTATGATCGACTGTGTAAAAGGCTCTGGAAAAATTAAAGTATATAGAATCAGATTGCTCCCTTGAAATGACAGTCTTGTAAACCGCAGAGTAGAATTCAAGGAAATTAGTGCTGGTTGTCTTTTTATGTACGAAGCCATGCTGAAAGGAAAAAAGATGATTATGAGTATGAAAAGTAATGTGTTTATGAAGGATTTTCTCAAATATTTTCGAGAATGTACAAAGTAAAGAAATTGGTCTGTAGTTATCACAATTAGTCTTAGGCCCTTTCTTGTGGATAGAGATAACCATTGCTGTTTTCCATACGGTGGGCAAGTGCTCGCTGGTATAGCTGAGGTTGTAAATGTGAGTGAGAATAGGAATGAAAATATCTGCACAGCCTTTGATGATGAACTTGGGAATGCCACCGGGTCCTTTAGATAGTGAAGGTTTAAGTTGCTTGATGCTCCATTGTACCATTGATGGGATAATATGTAAGTATGGGGTAGAATGAGGTGAAAGAGAGTGACAATGAGAGTATTGGATATTTTGTGAGTTGGAAAAGGCTGAAGCAAAGTGAGTTATATATCTGCAAAACAGTTAGCAATTTGACCTGCATCTGTTATTCGGGTGTTACTGAAAATGAGAGATATATCACTGTTATAATCCTTCCTCATAGTTTTCACATACTGCCAGAATTTCTTAGGGTTAATCTGAGTAAAGGGAGAAGAAAGAATTACATATTACATTAACAATATTGTAAACACTGTAAGGCAAATGGGCTTTATGTCTCATCATCAGAGATCATTAGAGATGGGTACATACAACTTCACCCAAGATCAGAAAGTGAGAAAGGAAACAGTCATGGGTTTTGTTAAGGAATGCTCTCAGGATTCACCTAAAATGATTCTAGAAAACCGTGAAAAACCTAAATCCAGATAGTTGGAGCAAAGAACTGAACCCAGATCCTTCCGGATGTGAGTCCAACATGTCACTGTTTCGTCATCTTGCTCAGTTCCTAGTCTGATAACAGAAGAAATATTCTTAATGAAAACAGGTGAAGAGGTCAACTTCTATTATTCAGAAACATTTGACGATTTATAGAGGAACCATATTCAAACGTGTAGTAACAATCATAAAAGTGGATGGCATTAGATTAATTGAACACAACATATTTACAGTAAATGGTTCTGAAATGTTACTGGAATAAGCAAAAAACTACAATAATGATAAATTATAAATTGACTGGATTATTAAAAACAACATAATAAAGGTATTAATGTTACAATGCAGAACATAAAAAAATTAGTGATCGGTCCGTTCCGATTCCATACTCTATTGATTCCACTGATTGCAAAGTTATTCAAACCAAATTGAATCCCTAGTTTTGGAATTGAAATGATTGATTCTCAAAACAAAACCGCAAAGTAATATTTTTAGTGTCGCAGGTACAGCAGAAAACCAATTCTAAGACCTCAGCGTGACCAAGAATAACGTAAAATCGCTTCTTCATAAAATCCAGAACTCTTAAAATGGGAGTTACGCCTCATGGTTCCCCCGAGAATGACGTAAAATCGCTGAATTGTAAAATCCAGTACCCGTAAAATGGAGGTTAGACCTCATGGTTCCTGATAAGAACCTCATAAAATTGCAGCTTTATAAAATTCAGTACTCGTAAAATAGGGGCTGGGTCTTACAGTTCCCGAGAATGACGTCGTAAAATCACTGACTTGTAAAATCCAATACTTGTAAAATGAGGGTTAGGCCACATGGTTCCTGAGAATGACATTGTAAAAACGCTAATTTGTAAAAGTTAGTACTAATGAAATCAGGGTTCTACCGTAGTGAATGGTTGTGCGTACAAATGGCAAACTATTTGTGACTTTTAACTGCATTGCAACTATCACAGCCTACGAAAATTAAATTCTTAACAGCATTGGAAATAAATAGTGAACATTAACCATAAATACTTGTTTGGCAATAGCAGTCCACAAATTTGCTTACACAATTTTTTTTTGCAATGAATTCAGTTTTAAATACGTACTTCAATATTTTGTTTCGCAGTACAATTTAGGCATATTAAACACCTGCCACAATTTTAAGTTCGTCATACCAGTCCATGAAACTACATTGAAACAACTGCTGCCATCATAGATTTTTCACTTAAAAAAAGTGATCAATTTGGAAAGTTGGGACATATACATCTACATTTGGATTTTGTATTTTTTATAACCAAAGCTGAGTTTTTTGTTGTGCACACGTAATGAGACCAAAATTTTTAATTTACTGATTTGGTATGATGGTGCAATTTGTTTCAAAGTGACAATGAGGACAAAAAAATTAATTTAATTTTTAAAAAACGTTAACATTAGGATACAACAGAATCAGAATAAAATCTTAATTTGAGAATTGACGATGGAATTGGAATCAGTAAATTTTAGGAATCGACCAACACTGAAAAAATTTGCTGCACAAAGTACTATTGCTACATTCTATTTTAGGGTTTTTTTTTTTTGTACCTGTATGACTATATCAAAAATGTCCTGGTTTCCTCTATTGCCCTTCGCAAGCAAGTAGTTGCAGCTGCCGTAGAAGTCAAAAATTTTGCCGTCAAATGTTTTGAAGTGGGAGTCGCCCCAGGCCGTGCATATCCCGGAACACTGTCGCATGGTGCAGTCCCAACTACCACCTTTGCAAGTGCTGGAAGCCAAACATATGGTTGTAAGGAAAACCCTGCACATAAGCTAGTGCAGCACTTACAGATAACAGCAGCTCATAAAACAATTTGTAAACGAGATCCATTAACCACAAATTTACTTACTCTATAAACTAAAGAACTTAGTAACTTATGAAAAAAATTATGAGACAACTTTTTTGTACAAATGAGAGGTTTCATAACAAAGCTTTTGTAGTACATAATAAATCTAAACTTTCAGGTGAGCTTATTTTGAAAACTGCCGCAAATGTATGGACATGCTTAGTTGCATATCAAGATTACACCTTTCGACTGGAGTCCAATATAGATAAAACAAATACTACATGTGTTTATTATTGAAAAAAATTCTACACTAATATAGATAAACGAAAAACTAGGAGTTAAGTTATAGAATTACATATGATAAATGCTCTTACTATGCTAAGACAAAGAAATTATAAAAATATGTAATAATTTTTTAACAATTACAGTCATTTCTCGGTTTAATGACTCTCAAGGGACTGAAAAAAAAGTCCTTAAATTGAAGGAGTTTTTAAACTGAATGATAAAAGTATGTTGGGACTGTAGATGGGACCAAAATATACAGTTGTTAAAGTGAAAGAATCGTTAAACTGGAAGACCTTAAACTGAGAGATCAATGTATTAGCTTCCGAAGGAATAAAGGGGCATCTTGACTCCGTCTCAAGCAATGTTACTGCATGTCACTCACCAAACGTTGCAGTCCTCTTGCATCTTGTGACCGTCTGAGTAGCTCTTACCACCATGGTGACAAGGGCACTCTGATGGCAACACACATTTCTTGGAGTGCGAGTCCACCACATAGCCTTTCTTACACTCGCAGCCCGGTACACACTTCGCTGGTGAATACTCAGGAGGACTATGCATATTCTGTGGATTAAAATAAGATTCCTGAGTAAAATTTTGCTGGGAAAACGGAAATACAGTAAACCCTCTTAAGAAGTTCCACAGTTTTTACCATATCAATAAATGCAATAGAAATTGGACCCTTTTAAGAAGTATTCCTGGCTAACAAGCTTACATTTTTCAGTCCCTTCAGAAATTTCTTGAGAGAGTTTACTGTATTTTTAATAATATAATCATAAAAATTGGGGCCTTCACTTGTCTGGTGACTAAAATGTTAATAATTTTTGAAGTACAAATCAGTTTTTCAAGTTCCGATTGTAAACTAAATACAAGAAAATAAATATTTTGTTGAAAATTTATTGCACGTGTCATTTCTGAAATTAACATTAAAATTTCAACATTCTAGGAGTAGATCATATTTTTATTATACTGTATTAAGGTTGTCATCAGTTAGTGTTTAAAATCACTCCCCAAATAAAACAAAATACGACGCATATACATTAATAATGTATAATATAAATATAACATCACTGCTAAGAACCCTCATAGGCTCCAGGATAAGGGTGGCAACAGACAGGACTTATTATTATATATTTTGCCAAATTCTGAACCAATTTTCACCCACACTCAATCGCCATATGTCCAAAACTACCTATTTTCACACAAAATTCATGTTTCATCTCTCTGCCACAAAAATTGCAAAATATTTTTTAACTAAAAACGAACTAATCAAATTAGCACATGTATTCCAAACAAAATTTCATAAGGGCATATTCAAACTCCCCATACCACAAAAAAAAAACATAATCACAGTGAAACATGCAACATTTATCGAGCACATAGTACTAATAGTTAAGAGGGGGTGGTACATAATTCAACGCTAAAAGCATTAATCTATATAACTGTAGGTTTCTTAAAACCAATTTGGGAAAATTAAACATTAGCAATCCTAGACAATAGTTGTAGCCAACATTTTAAACAAAATTGTTTCCAGTGTTATGAACTTCTGAAGAAAAATCTCTGACGCCGGAACCACGAGCATTTATCTGCTGCGCAAGAGATCACGCGTAACGAATTAGTGATTCTGGATAAATATTAACTCATAAAGTTAACAATACCAATATCTAGGATTGTCACTGAATATTTTATCAATATTGGCTTCTAAAAAAGCGTACAAATCAATTTATGTTTTCAGCGTTTATTTATCTACCACGCACTGTAAAATCCTATTAAAAAATTTCCTATTTAAGAAGTTTCCTGCTTAGCAAGTTAAATAATTTGGCAGTTTGCCAATGTAAAAACATATGTACAATTAACACCTTGTGACATGCCATATGGTTGCCATTGCAGTTAATTATATCAATAAGACAGAAGTGATCCTCAATTATCATAAATGCCATATGTACTCATAACCATATCTTACGACCACTCTTTCTTCTCGCCATCATATCAGGATGACGACGAAATAGCTTTCATTGAGACATTATAAATGTACCAGATTTTCTAACAAAAAGCAGGCATTTGTATATACTTCGCCAGTGTCGAAACGAGCAGATGCAGGTCAAGCGTCTGGATCTTCTCGCCTCCACCCACGCTCAAGTCACCCCTCTAACTGCAGGACAGGAAGGGAGGGAAGCCAGCCTGTAGCTTTTAAGATGTAAATGTAAAGCACCCCGTATCCATAGTTCTGTTATCCAGAAGTAATTTGAGGTACGGTAAAAAAACTTCATGCGCCCGGAAGATAAAATTCCTATTGTCAGAGCAGTACCCGCTCAGTCTACATGACGCATGCGCAGATAACACTTGACACTAATGGTTGAAGAGAGTTACTGGGAAGCAATGTGTTAGTCTCGCCTAAAATGTGCTAGCCGTGCAATGTGTAACTACATATCTCTGATAACGTCTACCAAAAGTAAACTTCCTGGTGACTGCGATGATGATTCAAGTAGTAGTAAATATAAGGAAAAAGTTCTTTACATAAAAGAGAAGGTTGAAATAATGAAAAGAAAAAAAAACTAGATGCCGACATGTCTGCTAAACATTTCAGAGCTTATCTTATGATGTCAGCATTTCAGCAATTTACGTCATAAAGAAACAGAAAAATCAACTTAGGAAATTTTATGCCGAATTTAATACATATTTTTATTATTTTTACTGATGTGAAATTTCATATTTTTTGTCTTTTGATTAAAGTAATTTTTTTACCGTTATGTTTAGTACACATGTACATTTATTTAACTAAGCACTGAAATTTAATGTTAAGACAAAGAAGTTAATTTTTAGTTTACGTGACATGTGAACAGTCGATGAGTGTCCCGTATATAAATATAAGGTGTCAAAAATAAACCTGTACCTTCTAATGAAAATGCTGCCTGCAACACTATCTCTTACAGTTTAAACAATCACACAGAGATCGACTATCAACGCTAATCTGTATGGACACACATATAAATTCACACAGCATGTTTCAAAAACTTAGGCATGTACGGTATCGACACTGAATACGCGTAGCATGTCTTGCCCAACTTTAATTATGTGTGCATACATACCTAATTATTTTCCCATGGACTGTTACACGTAAAATAAAACACGTGACAATCAAATCTAAATGTCCACGCAAGACAGGTGTCACACCATTTGTTTCTTTCTTACACTAAATCGGTTCATGCTCGCTTGTGAGTTACGTCTCGCATTGCTCCAGCGAGCGTGCCCTCAGCAAGGTCACTACACACTGCTGGATACAGCTGTCGCCAGTCGCCCACCACCCTACGCACCCCAACTGACTTCACAACACAAGTCAGCAAAGTTCTACAGGGAATAAGTTTTTCATCTATGAAGTTTTCAGTGAAAATAAGTTTTTCATTTATGAAGTTTTCAGCATGTCTGTGAATTATTTAATGTTGTATACATATTTTAATTATTAGAACTAAATTTTTTTAATATTTTAATTTATCCTGTGTATGGTGTTAATAGTCCATCAACTTTAGAGAAGTATTGACAATCGCCACCTATGCTATGCTTTCGTCGTATATTCTACTATGTTTCTGCAAGGAACCATTATCTTGATTAACACATCGGACTTCTTATGTGCCACACGCCATAAAAACAATCTTGGCCACGATTCGAGTCCTCCTAACACCGAACTTCAGACCCATAGTGTACCACGGAGTGCACGGTGGTGTCCCGCAACACCCATCGATAGGGTTCACAAGGGCTCTGTGAGGCGACCTGCGTTCAGGTAGGCCTCCTAGTATGATTAATTGTTGAGCCTTTTGGGCCAAGGGACTCTATAGTTCAAGTATCTCTTTCAAAAGGGATACTGCCTTAGAGGCGTTCAGGCATAATCCCACGGCTGTTAGCATCGCACCACCAGTCTTTCCTCTCGTCCTGAGCAGGAATATTGACACAATGACACACATCTCAGTAGGGTAAAACTAATCTGACTCATGACAGTCTTGGTCTTGGCCACCACCGTAACAATGAACTTCTGTTATTAGGAATTTTCTGTTATCCAGAATGGTTCAGGTCCCTAACATTCTGGATACACTGAGTTCCACTATAACTATTCATTAATTAAGATATAAGGAATTTGAACAAGTAAGAAAAACATTTAGTGTAATTTTGTGTATGTAGCCAAAAGGAATTGTGTATTTATCCAATAAATATGGCTCTAGCATGGAGTTGTTGTCCTCAAAGGGCGAGGTCATAGGTCGGAAGCTGGCTCCTGATTGGTCAAATTGAACCAAAGACTGTGAGTCAAGTGGTGAGGAATTTTGTTAGGAAATTTTGGCGCCAGTCAGGAGTCAAGCGAGCTTCGGTAACAGTTTTGGAGAGAGACATCGATGAGCCACAAAGACAAGAGGGCACAGTGAAACCATCAGGCATCGAGTTAGACGTTGGGATGCTAGAGAGACGCGGACGGCATGTCTGGAATGCCATTGTTGTTGGGACTCGGATGTGTAGAGATTTCGTCGAGCCGCGGAGTACAGATAACCAAAGTGCCATCATCATCATCGTTTTCGGCATCTGGACACCATTGAGTAGAAACATCGTCGAGTTGCGAAGTACGGCAGATCAGGACGCCTACAGGTATTGTTTGGAGAGATATTGTAAGACGCTGTAGTTAGTGTATCAGATAGTTGATGCAGCCTCCGCTCACATGACCTTCAACTTCATAAAAACCCTCAAGAGTCGTACCGATAAATCTGACACAGTAACGGTCCATCACGAGAGGACAACAATGACGTGCTACCCAGAGAAAAAAACTTACCAGCTTATGCATTACCGCACTCAAGCACCTAGAACTTAAATTAATTATCAATCATTCAGCATTTTTATTTATATTTATTAGAAAGCATCCTACCACAACCTTTAAGAAGTTTTTGTGGTTAATAAGCATTATACTATTTTTTGCCTCATCACAAATGTCTTAACAGGGTTTCATTGCATTTCTGCAGAAAATGTTTGCAAGAAAGTGACTGTTAATCTTATATTGAAATTTTAATTTATTATTGCACATTTACATGTCATAGTTCTACCCAGAAGTGTAGTTAGGACTACAGCCAATCATAAAACTGTCAACACCATGTAATGCGACCAAGTTGAAACAAAAAAAAAACTACACTGATTGAAAACAGTTGTTCGCTTTCAATAGGTGGTTGTAGTAAAAAAATGTTCTAGTGTTACAGACAGCGATAAAACCAAAATAACACTGAAATGCATGTTACTAAACTGCCACACACCGAAATTCAATCTAAATCACAAAATGAAAGGAAATCACCCAAAACTCCATAATGTTTATTTAAATTAGAGCAAAATCTTGACTATACATTCTAAAAAGTTAATTTTGGAATAAACTTATTGAAGGAAATAAAATTGTCTAAAAAGGAAATAAATATTGTCCAAAAACTTCAACATTAGCACTAGAAACATTTGAAATTCTAAACATTGACTAGGTCTTCAGCATTTATTTTTGTTTATGTTCATCAATCTAATATTCTGTAAGATGTTCATTCTTAACTAGAGATGGGACAATTCCATTTTTTCTTTCGATTTTTGAATCCATCCAAATTTTTTTAGATATGTACTTTGATTCTCAATTACTCGATCCTAAGTAGTTATGAGAAAATTAAATTTTAAATGGCTGCAGTTCTTTAAATAAATAAAGCTGAATATGATAATTAAATAGCCTATAATAACTTTAAATTATTTTGAGTTTGCATTCTGTACTTGCTACTCGTAATTGTTCACACACACACACATAAAATGTACTTAACGCACAGAGTTTTAAGGTTAGTATTATTTTTATCTAGTAGAAGTAGCCAGATAGTGAAAATTAGGACATGTAGATGGGAAGTAAACAGAACTGTTCACAATATGTACAGCCAAATACAAAATCCCTGCTTGGATATTTTTTTTTATTATTAATTGATGTTTAATACATAACAAGGTAAATCATTTAAAAATTTTAGACATTGAAGACTAATTTGAAAAAGAAAAAAAAGTAACAATTCTATAGCACACTAAGAAACATAAGTCATACAAGGAATGTAACTTACTCAAAATTACACAATGAATATGGCACAACAGAACTAACTTAAATGTGTTTTCGTATTTTTATAAGATTGGCAATGAACCCACAAATACTAGGCACAGTGCATAGGCAGTTATAAAAACTCACGAGGTTAGTCTGGAGGAGAGTGAAACTTCATCTTGAATGGTTTAAATAGTGTCCAAGTGAAAAATATTTGCATCCAAAAAGTAAACCGTGCTTATTGCTGGGATGCATTCAGTCGCAACCTGGCTAACCTCTGATGATCAATCAAGAATACCTACTTAGCTCCTTTGTATCTGTCAAAAAGATGATGTGGAGACTCCGGAATTATTGGATTCGGCACCGCTGTTGTGCTAGTCCACCAAGCTGGCCGCCATCAGCACGTTAACTGTTCAGTGCTCAAATTTTTCTGAGTGAGCTTACAATTTCTTTGTGAATGTGTTCATTTATTAACTTGAAGACATCAAAAAACATTTTAAGAAATTACGGTAATTGATTATTGGATTGTGATTACTGTGTGAAACTTTCTGTTCAAACATTAAACGTGCCACCGAGCTGTTTGTATTTGTATGTTATGCAAGTTAATGAAATTGCAAGTAATTTTTAATATATTTACTGCATCAGTGGCCGACAAAAGTGATTTATTAAAACAATGAGTCGTCAAGGTTAGCCAATAAAAACAGCATGTGTCTAGGAATTATGAACTGACCAGTAAGTTTGTTTTTTACTTAACACATTTTAAAACTGTTGTTGCTATTGAAATGTAAATGTTAAAAAAACTTTTAAGCTAGTTTATTATTATCAGCATAACAGATTGTAATGTTCCTTCAAGGTTAGTGTATTAGGAAATGTGTCCAGCAATAAGTTGCTGTGGTCTCAAAGTCGAAACAATATTGTCTCGTGAAAGACATAAAACTTAAATATCATACCCAATCAATAAAATAAATATACCTGTCCCAATGGAGGTATCTTATCAAAATAAATAAATAAATGAGAAAATAGAAAAGTAATCAAAATTTATATAAATGAAATTTTTCCTTGATTATCTATTACATCGATACCAGAAAAACAGGAGGAATCTAGAAAACTAAGGATCGAAAAATCCCATTCCTATTCTAAACTAAACAGCTTTCCAACAGTTGTGTGTTACAATGTAACACAGATATCTGGTTAAATATGAATTTTAATGAACTACAATTCTGTATACAAAAATTAAAACAATGTCACAAAAATCTAGGATTTTATGAACAAATAGACCTAAAAATAAAACCATAAAATTTTGTTCTGACCTTATGTAATACTTGAACCCTCAGACTACAGCATACCAGCATAGAAAATTTTTTAGTAATGCAATAAGTGAGTTTCCTATGGTTTCACTATCT